>CAKAOH010023803.1:0-51884 GCA_916701665.1 Sebastiscus tertius
CAGTTCCAGCAGCTTGTTCCCTCTCTGTTGGGTTCTCTGGAGAGAGAGAGAGAGAGAGAGAGAGAGAGAGAGAGAGAGAGAGAGAGAGAGAGAGAGAGAGAGAGAGAGATACATTTTGTTCAATCTGGCTAATTTCAGTGTGAGTCAGCAAGTCCAAACAGAGCGTGTAAAATGAGTAGTGTAATGCGTGTGTCAGTGTGACGGCTGCGTTCATTAGGAACAGTAGATTCAACCCATTTCACTGATGTGTGAATGAAAGCCAAGAAAGTGTTAAAAATGGACTAAAACAAGGAACAAGCTGCTTAGCTCCCCAGCCACTGTGTTTTTCAGGCATCTCGCCCGGCGGTATGAGAGTGACCTACCTGCTTTTAGTTAATTGATAGATGAGACAAATTTAAAAGAAGACGAGCAGTGAAGGAACAGTTGTGTGGGCACAAATAGGAGTGTTGGCAGCTTAATTAATAATGTTTTGGACAATGACCTCAATACTCCTGATTAATGTCTACATTTGACTTTGCCAAAAACCTTGAGCGGTTACCTCTGGGTGATTCAGCATGAAGGGAAAAGGGAGACTTTGGGTGAACGCGTCACCGTCCCTGGCCAGCCGACAGCAAACGGCACGTGTGAGGTGCCCGTGACTGTACAGGTAGCCTGACACAGCAGAAAAACAAAGATACGTTGTAGAAAACAGAAATTTGAGACAAGAAGCAAAAGTGGGGATTCATCCAATGTCACTGACGTTAAACGCTCATGAATCTATTTAAAAACAGTATATGTTACCAAGGGTGATGGACTTCAGGTAGATGGGATGCAAGAAATGGGTGAGCAGCGCCCCCTGCAGACCCAACACGTTCCAGCGCAGGATCTTATCGCTGCAACTCATGGTTCGCAGCCTCTCGCCGTGCTGGATGCCGTCCCAAGTGGGCACGATGGCGCTCGACTCCACTGGGATGGTGCCCTCGCCTGGCACAAGCAACAACACACACAGACAGACAAAGGTCACAGATCCTGCTTACAATGCACTGACATACAGTATATATATTTGTGAAGACAGACGTGTGTCCATCTCATCTCTCACCGTTCTCCACTTTGGTGCGGAGCTTGCCCTGTTTAGCATTCTCAAACAGAGGCTGATGGCCCTCGACCTCATCCCCCGACTCGCTGCATGACTTGTCAAACAGAGCGCCGTCCCCACAAGGCGCCGTGCTATGGATAAGAGAGTAAGATGAGACATAAGGTATTTATATGACACGCCACGTCTAAAAGAGGAGGGTGAGACCACATTGATCCAAACATGAAACATTGATGACATCTGAGTGGTGGACATGACAGGAATGAAAGACGAGAGGATGGCGGTGGACAAGGAGAGAGAGAAAACGTCTCCCACCTGATGTAGAGGTGAAAGGTGATGTCAGATTTGATCTGCAGTTTGTTTTTCTCCGCGGGCTCAAATATACTGTCTTCTGTGCCGTCGTAGTGCTTGAGCAGCTCAATGTACAGAAACCTGAGGAAGAAAAGGAGACTTATAAATAATATCCTGCCAGACTGGGTCTCGGAGAAGAGCGGGGTATTTTTACAATAAGGGAGAGAAACATTGATAAAGATCTATTTCTACCGAACAAATCCCCTTCTGGAGATGATTTCAGCGTGGCAGTCATTAACCGTGTCCCCTTTTAGGCTCAGCTCCTCCCCTTTAACACAGCGATTCCCTGACAGAAAGAAAGCAGACAAGAAAAACACATTCAATGTCAAAGTACACAACAATGGAACCCCAACACAATTGCTTATACTCCCTGTGGTTACCAACTCCCTTTTGCTTCATAGGTTATATGCTATAGTGAATGGATGTACCAGTTCCCAGGCTGACAACAGTCCCCAGGCCCTCCCCCCTCCTCATGACGATGGTGGCCAGGATCTTGCGTCCCAGAAGGCTGTGCTGGATACGTGTGGTCAGGGCGTTGAAACGCTGGTGACTCAACATTGCTATCTGGTCGTGCAAAGTGCTGCCACTCACTGGAAGCTAGAGAAAGGGATGTATACGGGACAGGACAGGCAAAATAGAAAGGAAATGAGGATTATTTAATATTCGGTATGTCGGAAATTTATTTGACTCTGCAATCCAATAATACATCTCAGAAAACGACCATATTGTTAAGGCTTCCCAAACATATCTAAGGCTGCCTGAGTATATGGTAGACAAAAAAAAATAAAACATGTGCTGCCAGAGAATGTGTAATGTTTGTATGTTTAATGTTTGTATGCTGTCAATTAGGGGTGGGCGATATATTAAATATACTCAATGTATTGCGGCTTGCTCTGCGTGGGATGTAGTAAATGACTATACTGCCAACATTGTGTATAAATATTAATTGTCTTTTTTTTTTTTTTTAAGCCGCCGACATGAGATACGCTTTGGCATTTCATTTCTCCTGCGGCTCTCTCCCTCTCACACACACACACTCTCCTGGCCGATCTGAGACTCACATTCTCTTAAATAACCTCCCATAGTAGGAAAAATAGGGAGAACAATAAGCTGCATGTTGGCAGGGTAAACAATCATACATCAGATAATAATAAAAGGTAGAAGTAAATAGCCGTTTATGACATTTCATGAGTGACAACATCCATGTACATGCATCAAGAATGATTTAGTAAGAATAAAAATAATAAATAACATGTATCACAATTATAAAAGGTAAATACATCCAACAACATCTTAAATATCTTAAATGCCACTCCCTAATGAGGAGCTCCAGTCTACAGTGGGAGAGTGGGCCACATTTAGATGATCAATATAGACATAAATAAGGGGATACAAAACATCCCTATCATAGACAATGATAACATCTCCTATTGAATAAATAAGTAACACACGCTCACACTGGGCGAGTGTGTGTGCTGTATGAACATGGAGGTGCGTATGAGGCGTGTGTTTTTGTATCTGGAGGGAAGCAGAGAACTAGGAAAGAGCCTGGTGAGAGCGGAAGAAGTGAAGCGCCAAAGTGTTGGGCTCGAAAAAGGCGATGGAAGATGCCAGCCTCCAAGACATTACCGCTTTTAATATCGCTTCTGAAAATCGCCACGGTCTCTGAAGATACGAGACATACTGGTGTTGAACTGCCCGTGGGAAGGATGAACATGTAAGAGTCTGTCCATTGTGGATAAAAAAACAACTCTGTTTTTGCTGTCTAAATTTCTCTTTTTAGAGCACGCCACTTATTTCTTCGATTGTTGTCTCTTATCTCGTATTTCCCGTGTGTGTGTGTGTGGATCTCACTCACTCTCGCAATGCTTATCGGAATGCATCGATGTGATTGGCTGAGTAGCATCACGGGAGAAGATTTACAATGCATGCAATTGGTCTGCGAGTTTCCCGGCCGTGAAGGCTAGAAAAGCTGCGGCGGTTAAAATAGAAACGCTCTGTCAAAATGGAATAACTCTCAATAGTTTATTGGTTATAGGTCTGATATATATCGCTGTTACGGCTCCGTCCGTAGATTGACATTTGTGTGGCTGTGTTTTGTGTGAGAGTAAGTGTCTCTGTCTGCTTTGGTCTTTGTGACCAATTTAGATGCTCTCTCTGTGGACTGGCTGGAGGTGTGGGTTTGGTCTGGGGTGTGTCGGCTGCTGATTGGTCCATCCATCATCTCAGCGGTTTAAAAATACTGGGGTGCCCAGCAGTCCAATGACAACAGTCTGACAGCAGTCTGACAGCAGCCTCGTTCTATCCTCGGCCTCCAAACCTTTGTGTCTAAATCTGTGACCTAGGATTGAATTCATAGACTTAGTGCCCTAGTTGGCTTTATATAGTGTAACTTGTTGTAGTTTTTTTTTGGTGCTTGACATAGCACTTCACTGGTAGGGGTGAACTGACAATTTTCCTTTATAATCTTTCCTCCAGGTTTGTGCGTATCCTAGAGAGCCAGATCTAGTAACTGTCTTTTTGTTTGCTTGTTTATTTTGTTTGGGGTTAGTCAGTTTGTTTGAGAAGATAGTTTGTTGTTTTAGCCTTTGTTCACCCCGAGTTCTATTTTTTTAGTTTGGTCGTTGGCATTACTTGAGTTGTAGTGACAAATCTTTTTTACTAAACTTAAAAAATGTGTCCTGAGACAGTGGTTTGGGGACCGGGGAGGGAACAACCTTTTATACTTTCATTTTGCGCTCCTACCCCCATAGACGGGGGCGTAACAATCGTATATCGCCATATAGTCTAAAAATATTGAGGTATTATTTATAAGCCATATCGCCCAGCCCTACTGTCAATACACATTCACCACTTCATATAGCTTCAGCTCCACTGAAGAGAACCGATTCAGTTACTGTGAAGCGCTAATGTGTGGAGTTATAGACTCTGGGTGTGGTTTACTTCAGGTTGGTTATGTTTTAACTGAGGTTACATGTTATTCTACGTGTGCATATGTTGTTATTTTGTCAGTAATTTGCTCAAATCAGATGGCTTGTCAATTGCATGCAGGTGACTGTAATTCCATTATGTCCTGCCTTATATGTTGAGCCAGAGAAGGCTCATGTTTCATGATAGAAAATGTGAACCATTGAGAAGTCAGTACCTCAGCTGGGATAAGCTCCCCAGTGCGGGCTGCCCTCTCAGCCTCTCCAATCAGAACCCGCAGAGCGGCATCTGCTGCTTCCTGTTTCCCCTGCTTCTTGTTGGATGCACACACTGGAGGGAACCAGCGTCCGCCGAGCTTGGCTTGGTAGGTGAACCTGAGCAGGGGTAAAGAGAAAGGTAATCGGAGGAGGATTTAACAGGGTTTACTCACTCACTCACTCAATACGCCACTATTTTCTTTAACGCATTAACGCAATTGATCTTTCGGAGGTTATCGCTGGGTGAAGATACTGGTATCATATGAAACTAGAAAACCTAAGGAGTCCATTGGTAGCCACCATGTTATACTAGTTTGTCGCGGAGGAGGGTAAATTACGCTCCAAACGTGTGTAAATTTTGTCGAGGAAAAACTGTCATGGCCATTTTCAAAGGGGTCCCTTGACCTCTGACCTCAAGATATGTGAATGAAAATGGGTTCTATGGGTACCCACGAGTCTCCCTTTTACAGACATGCCCACTTTATGATAATCACATGCAGTTTGGGGCAAGTCACTGACACACTGACACACTGACAGCTGTTGTTGCCTGTTGAGTTTGAGTTTCCCATGTTATGATTTGAGCATATTTTTTTATACTCAATGTAGTACCTGTGAGGGTTTCTGGACAATATTTGTCATTGTTTTGTGTTGTTAATTGATTTCCAATAATATATACATTTGCATAAAGCAGCATATTTGCCCACTCCCATGTTGATAAGAGTATTAAATACTTGATAAATCTCCTTTTCAGGTACATTTTGAACAGATAAAAAATGTGCGTTTAATCATGGACAATCATGTTATTAAATATTTGAATCGATTAACAGCCCTAACACAAAGTATATACAGTATGTATACAAAGAACCTATTCTCTAAGCACATCGTAACCTGGACAGTAAGAGATTATTTTGATCCAGTGTGTACATGTTAATTGTGTGTTTTTAATTCACACATACTTAGGCTCGTGTGGTGGCCCAGACTGGCCAACCAGTCGGATCTCAGCGGCAAAGCCCCGGGCTCTGGCGTACTCCAGAAGACCTGACACTGCGTTGTTGTTCAGGTGGTTAATGAGGTCCCCAACCCCTGCCTCGTGGGCTGCTCGCAACTCATCTGCAGTCAGGGGGGGCAACGAGGGACATGTAGTCCCAGTGCCACTGCCATCGCTATCACTGGAAGAGCCCAGGGGCAACTGAGGCTGGAAAAGAGAGAAGGGAGTAGGAGTGTAGACAAAGAGAGATGTGAACGGTATTGAGCAAATGGAGCAGAGCAGCGCTACAGACGCAACAACATAATTTCTTTCAGCCTGAGAGATCTGTTGCTTTTCTAAAGTCATTCCACTCATTTTGGGGGATATATAAAGCCCCTCTCTTTCCTCCCAAATGAACCACTCAAGTTATTCTCTGCTTCTCACTCCTCACCTTGTTGAGCTGCAATCTCCCATCAGCCATTAATTCTTTGACGGCCTCCTCCGCTGCCAGCTGGCGGGCTGCCTTCTTGCTTGGAGCTGAGGACTCTGCAAACAAGTTCTCTCCAACCTTCACCCTGTACATGAACCTGAACACAGAGACGGTTAAGAAGGGTGAAAAGAGAGAGGAAGGGAAAGATATTTATTTTTGGTTTTGCCACTGAGATCATAGATTATGTCACACTTGCCTGATTTATCACATTAGAAAAATAAGAAGACGCAACAGAGTGGAGCCTGTGGTTTACTAGTGATCAAGACAAATGCATGCAGCATTTTCAGAAAGTGACCCGAGGAACAAACACGTTTTTATTGTATCTATCAGCCTGCTGCCTGAAGTGATGGATCATAAACAGAAAGAGTGGTAAAGAGTGAAAACACAGAGATGGTATTGTGTCTTTGTCAGCTGACTACAGTACTGAGCACAGATTGAACAGAAATAGCTGATCAACTGCTTCCCCGAGGAGGAACTTGCAGTGTGGGGGGAGAACAACATCCAAAATCACGGATTCAGAGGGAGGTGAAGGGAGCCTGTACCGTGGGTCATGTGGTGGGCCAGCCTGCCCAGTGATGATGAATTCGATGGGGTTCCCGCTGCGCTGGCTGTACTCCATCAGGACAGACACCGGATTCTTCCCACCAGGCAGAGAGCGGGACAGAGGCGGGCGAGGTCCCTCTGCTGTGCCCATCCCTTCCACAGTACTTGTCCCAAAAATCCCCCCCGCGCCTTCAGCTGGCCCCTGGTAGACAGTGGAGGAGACAAAAACATATACGTCAATTAAGGCTGTATTTTTGGGTGACTGTAGTTTTGAAAACATAGCTACTGATAGGGATGTCACGATACCAGAAATTTAGTAGTTGATACCAAAAGCAGTGAAAATCCATGATTCTCGATACCAATTCGACACCACGGTAAAAAACAAAAGTAGAACAATAAATCCAATGTGCTTCAACATACACTCCTTTATTACTGTTTGCATACTGGCTTTTGTTACGAAGTGAAATAGGTCATACCTCCCTCTCTATTATCTATTTTATATATTGCTGTGAAAACATCTCCTTCAAACAACTGGATTTATTTATAAGTTTCTCACCAAAAACTACATTTTACAAGATTACATTTGAACACATCACGATAACGTTAGAATTTGAATGAGCCTGAATGCATAATATGTAAGGGATAATGTAGAGCTAGCGGGTCATTGTCGTAAAAGAAACCCTGACATACACACTACCCGACTACATAATCCCTCTCACTACACAGCTACTTACTTAAGAAATCAATAATTTGACACAAAAACGGTCCGCCAGTGAAGTCCGACTTATGAACTGCGTCCATAGCAACGGTCTGCTATAGAGAAATAACAGACCGCAGAACGCCGTGATTGACCAATCAGAATCAAGTATTCAACAACGGCGTGAAATAAAAGTCAATGGCACGTCCCGTGTTGAAATCGTCAGGACAAGAGCTAATTAGCGTTAACTGGCTTCCTGCCAATTTCAACACGTATTTGTTATTCGTAATGTAGCATTATTGTTATTACTGCATCCCAAACACGTTTTCTATCGTCCCCGGGTCGACGGGACAACGTTAGTCTCACACCCTGGCGGTACCTGCCTTACTGTAGAAAAACCGTACCGTCACATTTTCAGAATTTTGGCATCGACTCGGTCCCGAAGTATCAGTTATCGTGACATCCCTAGTTACTGATGTATTCAAACTTTTTATCAGGGTTGCAAAATAATCACAAACAAAATGTTGGCCTCCACATCCTCTTAAATTTGACTGATGTATACTGACTTTGCTCTTTACAGTGTCTGCTCTGATGCATTAAATGTACGTCTCTCTACTCACATGTGACCAAGCAGTCTTTAGACGGCTGATGGTGGCTTGTTTACGCACATTCAAACTTACAGTGGTGTCTGGAAGTAGATCCATCACTTGGTCCACGCCGACTGCGTTTCCTTCGTCCCCCGTGCTCGGCCCTCCCTGCATCTCTCCGATGAGAATGCGCAGGGTGGCCGCGGCAGCGTCCTTTTTTGCAACCTTCTTACTGGGAGCTTCTGCGACAGGGAACAGCCTCCCGTTGAGCATCACCTGCATACGGAATCTGACAGAGGGAGAGAAAACATACAGATGAGACACAGTGATCTGCCAATACATGATTAACTGAGCGGCTACAGTTTTTCCAAGACTACTGTGTTGCATCACAAGCAATGTGATTTTCATTTTTAATTGGCAGCATCGTATGTCTTCATTAAGGCAGATTTATTTCTCACAGGCTTTGAATCGATAGGTTTGTCACCAGGTGCTTCACAGAAGGTAACAAACATGTGGAGGGAGAAACAGAAAATTCTGCATTTCACTTAATGAGAAAACAGATATCACTTAAACACCCCAAATTTGTAAAGTTGATATATTAAGTTACATTAAGTTATATTTAGGGATGTAACTGATATAATGACAATGACAAAGACACTGTATTTAATGTGGATTGGTCAATACCTGATCCACTTTGTGAGGTCAGTATTGGCTATAGCTTGTAGTTTGAACATTACAGCTTGAATACACAAGACAATAATCACAGATTCATTTACTTTACTCAATTCAAACGTTATAGTAACAAACACTACGTGACTAACCTTGGGTCGTGAGAGGGTCCTGACTGGTCGAGCAGCAGGAACTCACAGTTATGGCCCAGATACTGGGCGTACTCCATGAGGCCGCTGACGGGGTTCTTCAGCCTCACCTCTTGTAGTTTGGCCCACAGGTTCTGGGGAGGCGGAGCAGCCAGCGACACGGCTACAGTTCCCACGGAGTTGGCCTGCTCTGCTGCCAGTTTCCCAGCGTCCGTCTCTCTGCGAATGGCGTTGAGGAATTCTGGGATGTCGTCAGTGGCCCACTGTCCTTCATTGGTCTCTTCGTCTTTACATGAGGTAAGGGATGTGGGCTTGAGGGCGGATTGGGACTTTAAAAAAGGGTAAAAGCAGAGGTAAAGGGTTAATAAAATCAAGGTAGAAGTCCAAGTCTGGTAGCCTTAACTGGATACATCCAGTAAAAAGACACTTCACATCTTCCAGCTTTTCTCTCTTAGAATAGTAGTTCAACAATTCGCATGCAAACCCTCACGTCTGTCATCATAAGGTTACTGCCGGCCCCGTTAGCTCAGCTTAGCATAAAGACTGAAAACAGCAGTTAAAGTGCATTTCCCAAAATGGCAAACTATTCTTATAATCTTTGTTGTGTCTATGCTGTATAATCTGTGGGAATTATTTTTGATTAGAAATTGTTGGCAGCCATTAAAGTTGAAGTCATCTCGGTCAAATTTAGTTATTTCTAGTTCTGAAACATAATTCACATGTATGGGAATGAAACGTTGCTCTTATATCGTGCAATGTCAGCATCTGGTATCATTCTATAAATCATATAAATGTAATCACCTTAATACCATTAAATAAGTTCAATAAATAAATACAAAGTGCAGATATTGTGCCTACCGCTTCACTGTGACTTTGCTCTGGCATCCAACCCTCTGGGAGCGGCAGTGGCTCGAGGCCTGGTATCGTAGGTATCGGTGAAGACGGCTGGAAGATAGACCCTCCTCCCTCCTCATCTCTACCGGGTTCCCGCTCAGCGCGGGGGCTCATTGCGGCTTTAATGCTCCTTTCCATCCTCTCTCTGCGGTGGTTGGAGAGCTCCCAGGTGGGAGGGTTAACTTCACCATTCTTTACGACTTCGCCTTGCTTCTCCAGCGAGTAGAGGGTGGGATTGACCTGCTTAGTTCCCCTAAGACCCAGATTTTTGGCTATGACAAGAGCAGTAGCCTCCCTTGAAGTCAGCAGGTACTTGAGAACTAGCTCCCTCTGTTCTGCCATTGCGGGAAGTGCGGGTTGCGGATCAGGTGAGCTGGTAGTGATGGGATGTTGTTGCTGACCTGGGACCTGGGATTTTTCAGAGCCCGATGACTCTGAAGAGGAGCCGAAAGAGGAACTGGATTCTGTGTCAGAGTCCTCTTCTTCGCCTTGTCCCCTGTTTTCTGCTGTTTCTGTTTTTAGCTCAACCTTGGCTTCAGGATCCGAAGGGTGTCCTGAGCTGACACACAGATGGGAGGGTGGACTCTGTACTATAGAGTGTTGATCTCTCTCGCCTCCGAGAGCTTCTCTGTAAAGACTCCACTCGGGAGGGAGGAGTCCTTGCTTGGAGGCTATCTGCGAGCGCTCCAAAGAGTAGAGGGCCTTGTTGACTACCTTTTTGGGCAGACGCAGTTTTTTGGCTAACAATTTTGCAGAGATGTTCTCACTTGGCTTCAAAGCAGCCAAAGCCCTGTGAACCTGGTCCTGGATGTCCGGGGTGAGAGTGATGTCAACTTTACTGAAGCTCGACTTTGCCGAGCCGCTGGATGCAGAAGATCTGCCGTACCTTTCTCTTCCTCTGTTGGGCCTGTCTCGATGAAGAGACAAACTCTGAAAACTGTCACACACAGAGTCTGTCGGAGCGCGCCACGGTCTGTTGGAGTACTGGTTGTGGTGTGTACCTTGTAACTGGTTTCTGGCTCCTGGGTGTACAAAACTCTGGTCCTGACTATACCCCCCTCTACCCCTTGGGCTGCTGTTGGGGTATGATGAATATCTACTGTAGCCTGACTGGGGCTGGTATGAGGAACTAGGCAGCCTGTCGGGTACCACTCCTGCTCCCCCTCCACGTGGACTAACTCTGAACTGTGGCGCCTCGGAGCTCTGTCCTCTCAGGAATTCTGCCTGTTGGTACTGAAAGGAATTGGGAGCAAAATTGGGACCGTGATTGTGATGATGTGAGCTGTTGAGGGTCTCTGATTTAGGGGCCAGGTTATTGTGCTTTGGTACGTGCGGAGCAGAGGGGTTGAGAGAAGGAGCTGGGGGTGGTTGTATGGGTGCTACGGGACGGGCAGGGCTGTTGTAGTAACTTGAATACGGGCTCTGCTGTGGGCCAGCTCTAGGGTAGAGTGGGGCCGCGCCAGGTCTGTAATAATTCTCCTTGGCCTGGAAGTCGGGTGGTGGATACCTGTGGAAGTGTTCTTTGTAAGGCCCTCCTCTACCTCTGCTCATAGCGCAGGGGTTGAGCGCGAAGGGGGCCGGTGCAGCTTGATGTGCAGCTCCTGTGTGAGTGTACGTCCTCTAGCACAAACAGCAGACCCTGATGGAGAGTCAGGGCAGGCCAATTGTAGCAGCAGAGCACCTGAAATACAAACAAAAGGACAATGTCAGGAGAAAGAAATAACTATAAGATAATTGAATGGAGTAAAAATGAGCGGCAGCATGGAGGGTAAGAGACACTGTTGTTCCAGTCAATAACACAAGTTCAAACACCTGCTGGCAAATCTCCAACCTGCTCAAGTGTCCTTGGATAAGTCAGTGACACTATACCAGCATCAAGGACATGATCCTAAACTCTTCTTGAAATGCAGTATAAAATACACAGCGCACAATGAAATATCTGGGTATTATGGAGAAAAAAAAAAATTAAGATTACGTGCAGAGGATAAGCTGTAATGTACACCAACACTGTCAACGCTGCTGTGTATATCTTCGGATTATACCCTAGCCTGTCTACAAGGATACTGCAGGGTGACATACTGTCTCCCCCAGTCACACTGAAACTTAATCCCTAGGTAAAAGGATGGTGATTAATAATTCAGAACTTCTTGTGACTATTCTGTTTTATTTCTGGCCTTACAAATTATTGCTGGATCTGGATCCATAGCGGACAGGAAAAGTGAGACACCGATGCAGGCAAAAAGGACACTTCCAAGGACACGAGAGAACGTAAAGGGCTGCCTGTCAGTGACAAGCTGTGGACAGATAATCATACAGTTGCTAGCTGACGTCCTGCTGACTATAATGAGAAGGATTTGCAGAGCTAGGTTTATTCCTTCCCTCCAAAAAACAAAAACACATATTGAAAACATTCAATGAGTACAAATGTAGATCCTGAACTGCATAGTGCAGAATATCCTTCTATGGTACAACATACATTGATTCAGCCTCAAGTGTCATATCTGACAACACTCAATAATGTCTATATCACAGTGAGACTGACAACAAGGAGATACCTAATACTGAGTCAGGTTTCATCCCCTCTGGCCCCGTCAGCATCACCAGTCTGCCACATTGAGCTGAGCAGGCCCGAACACCGCCGCATTAATAGAGAACACCATAGTGTTGGTTCATCACAGTAATAGCGGCCGACAGGGCCGGCAGCCCAGGGGCCGAACGCGGCTGGAGCTGACTCATCTTGACCCTGATGCAAGGCAACAGTTGACAGCCAAAACAACAACTGTTTTTTTCAGAATCCTCTGACAATTATGCGCCTCTCGGTTTGAGCCCGGGGAGAAGCACGGGCAACATTTGACAACTGATGAATCAACTCTTTTTGCACACTTCATGCTGTTGTTATGTCGAGACACAGCAAAACACCATGAATGCACAGTCTGATGTTCAAAGTGACCTCTTCCTCCATCACTGACACCTCTGTGTCCATTGTCAAGTTAGCAGTGCAGAAAGGTTAAAGCAAATATGATTTAAAAAAGTTATTTTTATAAAACTGTCACTATATCCTGACAGTAGTGCATGAGACAGGTAATCTGAAAAAAAATCATGTGCCTACGTGTCCTTCGGTTCTCCTAATGGCATCTGCAGGATTTCACAGACCAGAGGAAAACAAACAATCAGAGCCGAGCTGGAGCCTTGCTGTCTCTGAGCAGCTGACAATCACTCGCTATTTCTCACCTCAAATGTTTTCAGAAACATCTTGTAGTGTACTGATTAGCTGTAAAATGAGAAAGTTTGTGACCCGTCAGCCATGTTGAGATAAGTTGAGTAAATACCAAGCAACGGCCACCAGCCGGAGCACAGCCAATAGGAACGCTCGCTCTGAAATTACCTGTGATTGGCCAAAGTCTGCTGTCACAGGATATTTTTTTAAGCCTGAAATCAGAGCCATCAGGAGGTGCAGAAATCTAGTTTTCTCTCAGAACACTTGAATTATAATATGCTGAAAGGTTATTAAGGAAATTTTTGCCCAATGATGCAAAAACCCGTTCTGCCTACTGAAGCTTTAAACCTGGTACACGCTCTGAATCCAGTGCACACATCCATCTTCACGTGCGCATGCAAAACACCACATTTAAGGCAGCCCAGTGGGCTCCCAGAGTATTGTGAATCTCACCTAAAGCAGGTCAAATGAAAGTAGAAGAAGAGAGAAAAAAAAAGGTGGGAGGTTTCAACGTTGTTGCTCCTGTAGCCTCCAAATGACGAAAGGACTTTCACCGAGAATCACGCAAATTTAAAATAATAGCAACTTACAATACACAAATCATAAGACTAAATACGTTTGTAGATTGTTAAAGATGCACTTAGGAAACGGGAAAGACTGGTTTCAAACGCAGAGTCTTCCGCTTTGGATGAGCCAGGTCCTTTATTCTGTAGCTTCCACAATGAAAACACCCGGGATGTGCCTCGCTTATATATGCTGTAAAAACACGTTGCTAACTATTACACCACGAAATTGAGAGGATTATACAGCGCATCGTCCGTGGTAAGGAAAGGGAAACAGACTCGAGTTAAGTTTCGATTTCATTTCTCAGGATAAGTTAAGTTTCCATTGTTAGTCACGTGGCCGACAGAGGCGCAACGAGGGCAGGCAGACTGATGCACAGACACATCAAGATGGGCAGAAGTGTTTCTAAATGACCAAAATAAAGTAATAAACGTAAAGTGTCTCTGCAGTCCACCTCAAAAACAATCAATGTGTTGGTACTGTGGAGCTGCAAGGACATCCTCTCTTGAAAGCATGCTGTATACACAGTACACTGAGTCAGAGGAGACAGACATCACATGCTCAGATCAGATTCTCACATTAAAAATAAAACAGAGGAGAGAGACCGATAGTAATGTAATACATTTTTGGGGAGATACAAATATCACAATAAAACGTTGATAATTTGTTACAGGATTGTGATGGGGTGAAAAAAAACCCCCAAAGTACTATAAGGTGAAGGTGACTATCAAAAACAAGACACATGTTGTTCCTAAGTGAACAATATAGCCCCTTTATACACATGGATTTAGTAAAACACTCAAGGAGGTGTGCACTCACATCACAGCCAAACTTTACCATTAGTGTCTTGTCAGTGATTTCCCACCATTTATGTTTCAGTAAAAAGCGCCAAACTCAGTATAAGATCAAATCTGCCATTTCCAGTATAAATGTACCAAGCTGCATTAAGATAAGATAAGATATTCCTTTATTAGTCCTGCAGTGGGGAAATGTGCAGTGTACAGCAGCAAAGGGGATAGTGCAGAAAACAAGATGCATCAGCTAACAGTAAAAAGAGCTAAACAAAGTGTGACAAAATATGAACCATTTAAATAGAAGGAAGTATAAAAATAGCAGCAGTATATAATAAAGTATAAATAAAAAAATAAAGTATAATAAACAGACTATTAACAGAATTGCACAAGTGGAAAATGATACTGCACAGTGAGAATTAAATGAAATTCCACCTGAAAATATCATGTTAATGTCAGTTTTTTGGTGTTTAAGTGGTCTACTAGGAGCAGTAGCATTACAAATACTGGATACACACAGTAAATATTACAAAAGCTATTAGCCATGTAGCGTTATGAGATATATATATACACACAAACGGTCTACACAGTTTCACATTTGTGTATAAACTTAATGTGGAGGACACAAACTCTATGATGAAAAGCTACTATACAAAAACAAAACAAAACACATTCATTCATTCACATTCATTCATGATGATTTATAGTGAGGTTAACCTCCCCTTCCTCATACAAGTTAACATCTAGCTATTTGACGCTCTGAATATACTTATAAGATAAGATAAGATGAGATAAGATGAACCTTTATTAATCTCCGGAGGGAAATTCAGGTGTCAAAGCAGCAACATCAGCAAACAGAGTGAAACACAGGAGAGGTAAAGGTATACAAAAATTATAAAAACAATAATAGAGATATAAGAGATAAAGAGTGAATGTAGTATGTGTAATAAATAAATGTAATATGTATATATGTGCATATAACTGTGTTTAAGTGAGCGAAAAGAGATGGATACACTCTTGTTTCCCCATTTCAAAAAAGGGGTATGACTATTTTAAGGAGGGTTAATCACCCATGGCAACGGATGAAGAAACCCAGGGCAACGGATGAAGAAACCCAGGGCAACGGATGAAGAAACCCAGGGCAATGGATGAAGAAACCCAGGGCAACGGCTGAAACCCTGGACAACGCTTGAAACCCAGGGCAACGGCTGAAACCCTGGGCAACGGATGAAGAAACCCAGGGCAACGCTTGAAACCCAGGGCAACGCTTGAAACCCAGGGCAACGGATGAAACTCAAAAGCCCTCGCTGTTATCTCTTCTTTGTTCTACGTGTTCTTTGAATGAACATACAGCGTTAACTTGGAACAGCTACAGGTGAGACGTGTTGCTTAAATCTGATTCAAAACCACCGAGACACGCGTGTTTTAAGACCTTTAAATGTCTAAATGTGTCCCGGTAAAGCCATGTTAGCGGTCTGTGTTAGCATCGTCCCTCCTCTAGCTAACACTAGCTAGCCTGCTAGCTTGTGACTGGCAGCAGTAACACCGCACTGGCACTGCACCATTTCCACACTATCGCCTGCAGCACAGCCAATCCGCTGTCTGCTAACACAAACCACACTTCAGCCAAGCCATTAACATACTTTAAACAACCTCAGTGGCTTTACTTGATTACCTGAACTCGCAGCGTTGTCGCCTCTTGTTGGGGCTCTTGTTGGTGGTCAGTGTTTTAATGCGGTGATAACCATGGACACAATCAAAGAGCTGCTGCGCGGAGAGGTGACGCTTATTGCTTACGACCCGACACACAGCTGCGAGGCGCATGTGGATGACGTAGCCGCATTGGCAAGGTTCACATATTTTATATCAGATGTGTCCTATCCATGATGCTTTACTGTCACAGTTTGAGTTAGATAGATAGATAGATAGATAGAGAGATAGAGAGATAGATAGTAACTTTATTGATCCAGAGGGATATTCAAGTTTCCAGCATCACAGTTCCATAGTGCAAAACATGTTAGTAAAAAGGCAGTAAAAAAGTTAGTAGTTCAAAGTACAAAGTACAAAATAATATACCAGATATAAAAATACAAGATGAAGAAAACTGTTAAAACTGAATATAGTGCAGGGTAACAGCTGTGATACAGGACTATTAAAAAAAGTGAATATATTGCAGAAGAGACAATGTCAGATGTGTCCTATCCATGATGCTTTACTGTCACATTTTGAGTTAGATAGATAGATAGATAGATAGATACATACATACATAGATAGATAGTAACTTTATTGATCCAGAGGGATATTGAAATTTCCAGCATCACAGTTCCATAGTGCAAAACATGTTAGTAAAAAGGCAGTAAAAAAGTTAGTAGTGCAAAGTACAAAGTACAAAAAAAAATATACCAGATCGAAAAATACAAGGAGATGAAGAAAACTGTTAAAACTGAATATAGTGCCGGGTAACAGCTGAGATACAGGACTATTAAAAAAAGTGAATATATTGCAGAAGAGACGATGTCAGATGTGTCCTATCCATGATGCTTTACTGTAACATTTTGAGTTAATCATATCAAGACTTAGATTTGGACACACTGGACTAAACAGCACACTATTTAAAATAGGTAAACATGACACAGGAAGATGTGATTATTGTGGACAAGAGGAAACGGTGGAGCATGTCATATTGCGTTGTGGGAACTATGATGAAGAAAGAAGGCATTTGAGTCAAAGCCTCAAAGAGATTAAAGTACACTTTGATTTAATAGATATTCTACAAAAGAACTCACTAAATGAGTGTTACAGAATATTATTGATGCTTTACAAAGCTTAAAACTTTCCTGTTTGCTGCTGCCTTTTATTAAACCAGATAATGATCTTATACTGCACTAGAGCTTTTACTCTTGTGTGTTATATATTCTATTTAAGCTTCTATCCTAGCTTTTATTTTTAGCTTGTTTTTATTTTCTAATCTTTAATGTGTTTATGTTTTTATAACTGTTTTAATTATGTCTTAATGTTCTTTTGCACTTTGTCGCAATGTTCTTGAATGTTTATGTAAAGCACTGTGAATTGCCCTGTTGCTGAAATGTGCTCTACAAATAAAGCTGCCTTGCCTTGCCTTACTGTAACATTTTGAGTTGGATATCTTTACAGAGAAACATGCTCTTAGTTTTCAACTTTCACAGTGGTACTGCTGCAATGTGTTGCAACCAAAATTACACATTTTTGTCGCTCGAGCAGGGTTCTCTTCTCTGTATACTGAGATTCAAATTTTCTTCTTTGACTCGACCTAATAGTTCAATTCAGGGTTTACATGTTGTCAGTTTTCTCTCACAAGTATAGGCCTATTATAAATTAAGTTTAATACATTTTTATTAGTATAACACTTTTGAAAAACAAAGGTTTACTAAGTACAAAACAAATAAGTGTAAGATTAAAAAAAATCAATCAAACAGCAACACAATGAACATCTCAAATAGATGAGGAAATATAATAAATACAGGATAGGAGGCGGCAATAAATACAGTTTATATGACAAAAAGGCTCATATATACTAATAAATCTTGAAAATATAACAGAATCAGCCATTTTAGTAAAGTAAATGGTATAGGCCTACACTCTGAAGTCCTTTGTTCCCATTAGATTTGAGTTTATTTAGAGTGTTATCAATTTTGCTCTGGGTTACCAGGTTTGTCTGTGTAGATCTGTCTCAATGTTCAGGTTGTGGTCACTCAGCCTGTATTTGGAAAATGTCTTGCTCAATTTTGTTTTGTATTCTGTTGATCTTCCGTTTAATGTAAATATCAAGGAATTTCAGGTGCTGGCAATGGAAAATGTCCTTCAAGCCATTTTTAAAGTCATAATTGGATGTGAGTGGCACTAAATTGTTGTTATAAGGAGGTAGAGACCTGGCTACATCTAGTATTTAAAAAAAAAAAAGAAAAGTTGTACTCTAAAAAAGTCATTAAAATCAGTCTGCTGTCCTTAAATTTGTGGGCATCACATATTTATTATAGGGGAGGAGAAATATGCTCATAAGCCCATAATAAAACCAGAGAGAGAGAGAGACAGGGTCTATTCGAATTCTGACCATGTGATGAAGTGTCTTCCTCCACCATCCTCTTTGGTAAAAACAAGTCAAGGGATGTTTATGGAACTTGGGACTCACAATAAATCTATTTATAATATAGTGAGCTTTTAGGAGACCATTGATAATATCTGGCAAGCTAAAGTTTTGCACTTTGCTATCATATCCAGTGGGTGTCACCATTACTCTGTGAATACTGATGCCAGATTCTACCAGTTGCAGTAAAAAAAGCAAAGCAGCTTTTGAATATTGCTGGCTGGTGTAAATTAGAAAATGACAGACTGCGATACAGTAATTTAAAACTGTTGTTTGACTGATTTGAAACGTTTCCTTGTATAGGTAACTAGTGTGTTTGTGTTTTTTGCTCCTCTTATTTCCTTCCAAAGCTTTGCGTTAAAGACACCTGGATTACTGCTGCAATATAATCCCATGAACTGGATCCATAGACTCTATCAAAAA
Organism: Sebastiscus tertius; assembly: GCA_916701665.1. NCBI lineage: Eukaryota > Metazoa > Chordata > Actinopteri > Perciformes > Sebastidae > Sebastiscus > Sebastiscus tertius. The sequence goes on from CAKAOH010023803.1 coordinate 18,723, forward strand.
TGCAAAGCCCCCCTCAAGATCCAACGCCAGGGGGGGAAAACAGTGAGTATGTGCATGGTGAAGCAGAAGATGACTGATGTGATGACAGATATGTGCATATCAGAAAGTCTGCAAGAATTGATAAGAGAAGCATGAAGGGTGAATGTGAGTTGCTGGTTGGTGTATGCCCAGCTCTCAGTATCTGACTGATTTCCGACACACAGCATCTCCCTCTTCAGAGGAGTATTCCTTTCACTGCATCTCTCACTCACTCTGCTCCCCCTCCCTTTCCACTCCTCTCCCTTCTCCGCCGCTGCCGGTATCACACTCTCTCCACTTGTTTTTCTACAATCTTTCTTCCTCTTCAGACCCCGCTCTCTATCTCACTCTCCCCTTTCTTCATTCTCCCTCACATCCTCTCTCTCTATTTCTCCCTCTTCCTCCACTCTTTCTCTGTTCATACAGAGGAATGCAGTATGTGGCAGGCTGTGGCTCTTTGGCTGTTGATACTTGTAACTCTGCTCCAAGGTGAGTGACTTTCATTGGTGCTTTACTGTGCTCGAACAAGTGTGTGTGTGTGTGTGTGTGTGTGTTTCTGCATGTGCTGTGTATACTGTATATGTGCTCTTGCATGCCTAGTGCCAGCGAGCACTCTGTTCCTAATAACTGTGCACTCAGCAGCTCATTTCAGCACTGGGAGAGAGTCTGCTGGGGTGCAGCCAGACAGAAAATAATGGATATATTTTTGTAATGAGAGAGCCACAGTATGAAATGCAATCATCTTTACTGCAGATTACAGAGCTGAGCTGTGCATTTTTTGGAGATGAAACAATTCTGTGATAGATAGATAGATAGATAGATAAGATACAACTTTATTTATCCCGAGGGAAATTGCTGTGCAGCAGTTACAATACAAAGTACAATATAATGTAAAAATAAAAAATGCAAAAAAACAATAGCGTGCAAATAAAGTATAAGTGAGTGTAGATTTGCATGGTTCCAGTAATACAGAATGGCCATGATTATGTCCATGATATTGCACATAATGTCCTATTATTGCACATTTTGTCCCATTATGTCATGTGAGTCAGTTGCAAGGAGTTGAGTTGTAATGATGAAATAATCCGATGTAATCCACGAGAGACATTTAGATTGATAGACACTGTAGAAAGATAGATAGATAGATAGACATGCTGAGAGAAACAGAAGGGTGATTATGATGGTTAATTTAATATGTCTGGACATTATGGACACTGGGGACTATTAATCTGAATTATAGGCGTACCATCTGTGGAGTCATATTGATATTAATTAAGGTCTAGTAAATGAATATAGATTTGACATAATGCAGTAAGTGCATTAATCTAAGACTATTTAACACTGAATAAAATGGTATGTGCTGGTTTCCTGCAGAAGAGGCACTGTGGAGCTGTTTAAAGTGTAGGCCCTATATTAGTTTTTTTCAAAAAACTTATTCAGTGTGCCTCTTATATCCACCAATGATAGCTCCCTCTATATCAAAGCGATTGCCTTGTTGAGAATGAATCAAAAGTGAATTGGTGGAGTTATAGGGCGAAGAAAGAGAGATAGTTCCCTGCTCTCATCGTCGTGAGTGCTGCCGTGTGCGTCCGTCTGGGGTGTTTCAGTGTTTAATGGCCTCACTATTTCCTGCATGAAATGAAACTGACATTTTTACAGCGGTGGGAAAGACTCGGACTGTCTGCTGGTGATCAATCAGAGACGCAATTGATTAGGAGGAACAGGATTTTTCCTGCTTTCTTTCCTCTCTTTCTCTCACACATTTTCATTCGGTGTTCTCTTGTCCTGTGTAATCTCTACTCTACTCCATATCTCTGTCTACATCTCCATCTTTAAACATTTTCCTTTACCTCTAAAAGTCCACCCTCTGTTTTACCTCCATTGGAGCATGTCTTCTCTCCCTCTCTTCTTCTTTCATCCACCTGGTCTTCCATTTCTACACCACTTTCTCCTAAGCAGTCATTGTAATGACACCGTTTTTCTGCTATTGCTCTCTCTTCAGTGCTTTCCGCTTGTCTTCCCTGACACAGCTTTCACTTTGTAACTGTCACTTTATCTCTTGTGATTCAACTCTCCTCTCGTTTTTTCCATCCCATCCTCTCCCCTCAATTGAACTCAGTATCACTGCAGGGTCCTCACCAGCGGTTTCTGCTCAGGGAGCTGCTGAAGGACTACAACCCTATGGAGAGACCGGTGGCCAACGACTCCCAGAGTCTCACTGTTCAGTTCTCCTTCACTCTGATGCAGGTCATGGATGTGGTACGCATGGCATAAATGCACCATAAACACATTTATACACACATACAATCCATTCAAACAAGAAATATACTCTTAATGATGAGGAGCAGCTTCAGCCACAGACTCATCCCTCCTCGGTACAACACAAAGCGCCTGGGTCAGTCCTTCATGCTGGTAGCCATCAGGCTCCACAACCAAGGCTGACCCCCATATGAGAACTATTAGGACTTTAAGAACTTTAAACATGCACTATCTACCTTTAAACATGCACTATCTGGCACACTTTACACTATACATCCTATTTACCACTTTATTGCTGACTGCACATATGTACATATTACATTTATTTATTGCACATTCTACATTTATTTATTGACAGACTGTACACATCTCTATTATTGTCTTTATAATTTTTGTATACCTTTACCTCTCCTGTGTTTCACTCTGTTTGATGATGTTGCTGCTTTGACACCTGAATTTCCCTCCGGGGATTAATAAAGGTTCATCTTATCTTATCTTATCTTAATATATCTCCTCCTAATGCAATTCCAACGTGAAAATGCATTATAAAGTTCAGCTGAGGCTGATAAGAAGTTTGATCAGTCTGAATCAGTCAAATCAAATGGATACCTCCCAAACTTGAAGTAATGTTAACGTGTTTCCATGGACAGTGTTTCCTTGTTGAGGGATAGTAACACAAAGATTGAATGTTATACTAAAGACTGAAGATATCCACTTAATTTTTCAGACTGCTGAAGTCTTATAATAGCTTGAGTTGAACTTAGGAGTGCATTTTTACACATTAAAGAGGCATCACTCTCCCTCAATTGAATTTACATAACCTTGATTGGTATGAATGTTAAAGTTGTATTATTGCCAAAACTAAATTGCAAGACAGACATTAAATCAGCTATTCTATGTTTTGTGTTATGCAAGGATGAAAAGAACCAGATCCTCACCACGAATGCCTGGCTACAGATGGTGAGCATAATGAATAACATTAATGACATGATATTGATCTGTGTAGTGAACACCCATGTGTAGGTATGCACACCCATCACTTGTGGGATCAGCTACACAGTTCCATCCCAGTTTGGCTTTCAGTGTCATGATAATGGACTTGGACTTGAGTGCATATTTCTACCTCAAAATCACTTTACAGTCTGTGCAGCATTACAACACCTGACCTTAAACCCTTGATTTGAGTAAGAAAAAACTCCCCCAAAAGAGCAGAAAGGGCAACAGAGGAAGGACGGACAGACATGCAAAAGATGTTTCGAGTAGACTGAAATTACAATAGTACAATAACAACATGGAAAATCAGAATGGCAGTGTGTTTGTTGTCCATGTATATTTATGTATGTCTTCATATTTACGTTCATATGTAAAAGCATTGTTGTGCTTGTGTCTCCCAGCAGTGGTATGACCACTACCTCCAGTGGAACCAGTCAGAGTATCCTGGAGTTAAGAACCTCCGTTTCACTCCCGATCAGGTCTGGACACCTGACATATTGCTTTACAACAGGTATGTGTGGCATATAAACACACACACACTCACACACAACCAGTGCTGCTGCTGATCTCTAAACTATCTCATCCCTGTGTTACTCTCCTCCAGTGCTCATGACAAGTTTGATGCCACCTTTAAGACCAATGTGCTGGTGAACTCCAGCGGCTTCTGTGAGTATCTGCCTCCAGGTAAGTTTTTTATTAATCAGCATCTTGTCCTCAAAACCAAACCACAGTCTCCAGTCATTCTGCACACTTACTCATGCTGCAGCAAATTAATCCTAAAATCTAATCTTCACATCCAGATGGCTGCACCAAACAACATTTTTTATTAAGTTTCTTTTGCCCCCATTACATCTTGGGGCGATTTTACATGACTTTTATATTCTCTCTCTTTCACTTTTCCTGCTTTTTTACCAAGGAATATTCGTCAGCACCTGTAACGTGGACGTGCGATGGTTCCCGTTTGACATCCAGCGCTGTGAACTGAAGTTTGGCTCCTGGACCTTTGATGGCTGGCTGCTGGACATCCAGATGAAGGAGGCAGATGTGTCAGGGTACATGACCAACGGAGAGTGGGACCTACTGGGTAAGAAGACAGGCTGCCGAGGCCCTGGGAGACAAACAGTGTTGCTTAGTAACAGTGCTTATATTACATAGATTTTAGCAGAAGTTGGAGTATACTTAATGAACATTTTGAAGAATTTAGTGGTACACAAACAACATATTCTGCCACCCTGCATCCTTGATTTTTATAAAACCATCCCTCTATAATCTACTTCAGCTCAATAGCATCTTTTTATGATGCCGGTCCTATGTCAGACTTTTCTTTCCCTCACTGGTGTTTTCTGCATTGTAATGCCGTCTTTGCTCCCGTCTCTGCCCCCTCAGAGGTCCCTGGAGGTCGTCACGAAGTTTTCTACGACTGCTGTGCAGAGCCCTACCCCGATATTACCTTTGTGGTGACCTTACGAAGGAGGACCTTGTTTTACGCTCTCAACCTCCTCATCCCCTGCGTACTCCTCTCCTCCATGACCCTGGTGGTCTTTCTGCTCCCCGCCAACTCGGGGGAGAAGATCAGCCTGGGTGAGGAATAACAAGAGGAGGGTGGAGAAGAACAGGGGTGAGGGATGGTGTTACAATAAGAACGGTTGAGAAAATATGGAAAAACAAGACGTGCATCTGCTGTAAGATGAGATATATTTCTTGCTACATATTCCTCCTTGTGAAAGCCTTTCACTCTTCTAGTGTTTCTGCTATTCATCTCTCTCTGTCAACATTACTGGAAAACTTTCAATCAGCTATGCAGAGCTTTTGTAGTGTGTCAGGGGGGCTGTGATGGAGGGAAGGAGAGAGAAAGAGAAAAGACAAGGCGAGAGGGAAGATGAGATAGACAAAAATCGAATGAGTTTTCCTAGGGGTGTCAGAGAGACTGATGATTGTGCCGAGAAGTCAAGTGCACCATACCAAATATACTGTTCCACTAAGGGTTCTCTCTTCTTTTTCCTTTTCAATCCGCTACTCCCCGGTGTCCTGTCTCTGCCTCCAGGCATCACGGTTCTGCTCTCTCTGACCGTCTTCATGCTGATGGTTGCAGAGATTATGCCCGCCACTTCAGATTCTGTACCCCTGATAGGTCCGTTTCTCTCTGTGTATGCACACGTGTGTGCATCTGTTTGTGGGTTTTGGTGTTTTTTGGGGAGGTGGACTGACATTGTTTATAACTCCCTAATGAGTGAAACATGCTCCCCTCCTGTCTGTGTCAGGTCAGTACTTTGCCAGCACCATGGTGATTGTCGGGATGTCAGTAGTGGCCACAGTCATCGTCCTTCAGTTCCATCACCACAACCCCAACAGTGGACACATGCCACGTTGGGTGAGTTTTAATAATTATCATATAATAATAAAATGTATTCATGGAGCACTTTTCTAAACAATATATATACAAAAATATTTAAAATACTTTACAACAAATCCAAAAAACAACTGCATAAAATGGATAAAATAAGGAGCCAAATGAACTAAAATCATGGTAAACTTTACGATAAAAGTGGGATTTAAAAGAAGACATATAAAGCTTATAGCATATAGCATACAGCTAAGCAGATCTTCTTCAGGTTCTTTATTTGTCACTTTTCAATTCCAGCAAAGCAGTCATAGTGCTCCAGGGATGATGTATTTTTGTAGGCCAGCCAGGAAGTTAGCATCGCCCTGGTTCCCTCAACAAAAAAGTCAATGGGATTTTCCCATTGGGTTTTGGATTATTGCAGAAAATAAGCTCTGTGGCAAACAAGCGTTTATGATACTTACATGTTTTGTTCAGCAAGATAATCTTCACAAATGGACACCACTTTTATGAGTTTTGAAGCGTAAATGCAATCGCTAGAAGTAAAAAGCTAACGTTAGGCTATAAACTAACTGCACCACGGTCGCTTAAGCATTAGTATAAACAACGAGGCTGTAAAGGCGGACGAGTCGGCGTGATGATTTTTAGTAGTCTCATTTAGCCACTTGTTAGCACATAAAGACTTAAAAATTCATGAGTGGGATATTTGCTGACGTATTTTATGTGGTAGAACAAAACGTCAAAATCTCTTAAGCTTGTGTTAACCGCAGACCTTATTTCAGGCATCTAACTAAAAACTCATTAAAAAAAAACGTTGACTTCGAGATGAGGGAACCGGAGGTGCTGAAATGCTAACTCATTTTCAGGTTTTAGGACTCATTCCTGTCGCACTCTGTTGGCAATGAAAATCTTTGGTCTCAGGTTCCTTGAACAATGCTCAAAACATTTGTATATATAAAAGGGGAAATCACACAAGTAAAAGTAAAAGCAAAATGATAATCTAAGGCATAAAATAGTGCAGTTCAAATATAGCGCTTGAATATAAACATAAGTAAATATAAAATAGTAATGTAAATGTAAATTTGTTTGGACTCTTGGATGGCCAAGAGGCCATTGCTTGAGGATTTCAGATTATGTGAAGACTCATAAATTCAGTAATACAGCAAGGTGGCTGGTCATGCAATGCTTTGAAAGTTAACAGTGAAAGTACTAAATCAATTCTAAAATGAACAGACAGCCAGTGTAGAGAAGCAAAAACAGCTGTAAGGGTTTTTATAGCCTAAGGGTATTTGATCAAGGCAGATGAAAAGGGCATTGCAATAATGTGAAGATGTGATGAAATAAAGGCTTGTAAGAGATTTTCAGTGTCTTTAAAACCAAATCTTTGCAATACCCCTGACAAGACTAAACAAGCTTAGAGACATGTTTATCCAAATTTAAGATGAGATTAAATGCTATACCTAGAAGATTTAAAGCGAGTGGTTTAATGTGGCACGGTACTAGATGCTGTTGAACCTGATCAGCAAAATGTTGAAGGCCAATAAAGAATCCTTCGTGCTCATCTGACGTGTGTCTATCAGTATTTGTGTCTTTGTGTGTTTCAGGTGAACCTGGTTCTGCTGCAGTGGGTTCCTTGGTTCCTGCGGATGAAGCGTCCAGGAGAGGGAGCGGAGCCGCCTCTTTCCAACTGCCAGGCAGACACTCAGAGCAAGACCATGTCCTCTCCTACCACCACCCATACCACCACCACCATCCCCACGCCAGCGCCCTCCATCCTCCCCCAGGGGCTCAACTCCCTGCAGGCCAGTCTGGCTCAGCTCAACCACCCTCTGTCACACCCGCCGTCCCACCGGCTCAATTCTCAGGCTGTCATCCTCCCCAATCCCAGCAACAGAGATCCCAGCCCCAATCCGCATCCACAGCCCAACGGCCATCTGCTCTACATGGGCTTCCAGACCTTCCAGACCACTGCAGAGCTGGAGCCACTTCAGAGGAACAGAACCACAAGTCACGGGAGGGTTAACAGTGGACTAGGTGGAGGGGAAGGAGAAGGAGCAGCAGCAGGAACAGCTGGAGATACACCTATCCATCACCACATCCAATCTTCCAAGTTTGGGAGCCCCCCGCAAGAAACTCCACTGTCCCCAGACCCTGACCCATTAGCCACATCCTCTGGACCCTGTGGCCTAGAGGCCGGGGCTGGAGCAGGGAGATCTATACACACCCACAGCAGTGTGATCCGATCTGTGGCAGTGGACAACCAGCTGCAGGCTCTCCTGTTGGAGGTGCAGTTTTTAGTGGACCGTGTTAAGGAGCAGGACCGGCAGCTCAGTCTGGCAGAGCAGTGGCAGTTTGCTGCAGCTGTCATCGACCGCCTGTGCCTGGTGGGATTCAGTGTTTTCAACATCATCTGCACCATCGCTATTCTCATGGCTGCACCCAACTTTGGAGAAGCACTGTCAAAAGACTTCCTCTGACAGACCAGAAACAGAGAGAGAGTGGGGGATGTTAAGGGGATAACACAGATGAGGATTTGTTGGAAGCACAATTGCTGTTAATGACAGCGGGACATGCAACAGCAAATATTTCCTATTCAGTTGGATGGAGTGGAATATGATTCAGAAACATTATGGTGCAATTTATTTACATTTTCATGACAGAATAGACCTGATGATGCTCACATTCACACATCCTTTCAAGTTTGATTGATGTGTTTGTTTCTCCCAAAAGGCGGCACTCCAGTCTTAAAAAAAAGTGAAAGAATCGTCTCATGTATTGATCCTTTTGGTGAGTTTTATTTCCAACTAATGGACTGGAACCTTCAACAGAGCATCACATGTTTCAATGGAATACAGATGATCGTTGATGGATTTGGATTTTTCTTTTTTTTTAAAGTTTGACAGTTTGACAGAGTTTTGAGGATCCCAAAGGAAATTCATCCCAGAATCGATGTGAAAACCTGGAAGCATGACTTAACTAAATTTGTTATAAAGTATTTGTACTGCCGTCTTTGGATGCTACATGAAGATGCTCGGTAGAGAAACTGGACACTGATGTGCTGCATGTAAACCTGTATTTCCTGACAATACAGACCAGAGTCTCTGTGTGCTGTGTGTCACGACTGATGGGTTTCTTTACAGGATTTTATTTCTAATTTATTTTTAAAAAAATTTCAATTACATTTTCAATTTCATTAAAGCTTTGCCCAAGGATTCCTTTTCAATAAGATGTCATTGTATTTTTCCCCACACAAATACTCTTTATCACAATAATAGAGCCTGAGCATCACCAATGTAATGAGATGATGACATTGGTGATTCATTTCAATCATGTTGGCTTCAGAGTACACTGTAATGCTTACTATGAAGCAGAAAACGTGCTATCCCTAGAAAAATACCCTGCATACTGCCATAGGGATAATTCTTTTTACCTTTGTATCTCTATTTAACATTGAGATTAGGGGTGTCACAATATAACGGTATAGACAATAATTGTTATATTTAAAAATTAATTATTGATCATGTTAATAATACACATATGATAAGATTGTGGAAATATTCCAGCGCCTTTTAAATCATTTTAAACAGCCTATACAGTTATGTTTACAGACTCTCTCTCTACCTCCCTACTCGTAATTTGAGTGTAATTCATTTGGCAAAAATGTGACAAAACTCACAATAAAAAAAGTTAAAGATGAATTTGACTGAAAGCATTATTATTATTATTATTATTATTATTATTATTATTTCACATTTTCTACAGAAATTGTGATAATATCATTTTTGTGAACTCTTTTGGCCAAAATAATCTGATATTGTGACAGCCCTAATTGTGATTTAAAGATCTCTTTTTCAAGGGAGTCCTGGACAAGATAGTTAGCAGCACAAGATAAAAACAAGTACACGTAAACAGACACAAAACAGACAATACTACAATATATAACACCAAGCAACAAAGTGCAGTACAAGCCACGCATCCAAACTAGCAGTTTAAGCACCAACACCCAAACAATTCTGTCTTCAGGTCTTTCAAAATGGATTTGTCATTCGCTTTCTATTAAAAAAAAACTGTGCAATGAGCTGAGAAGGTTGTTTAAAGTACTCTCTCTCTCTCTTGTTTCTGAATATGGGATTGTCAGTCACAGCTAGAACAAATATTTCAAAGCTCTGATTATATTCATGATGTGGAACAATGTTGTCATTCTGTGCAAACATAGATAAGGTTCAGATTGCAACATGTGAAAGAGAGAAGAGAAGCTTACAGACACACACATACACACATATACACACATTACAGCAGGATCCACTCATTCATTCACTCACACTCTTGTCTATGCAGACAAATAATAATCTCTATGACCCTGTCTGTACTCTGAATGTAAATCGCTCCATACGTTTCTCAGAAGTGTTGGACACTTTGAATGCCAATACGTTGTGGCAGACCGAGCTGTAAACATTGTGAAATAAACGGCCTTGTCTTTTGTACTCTCTATACACGCATCAAATGTTCTATTCTCTGGCTCCCTTCCCTTCAATTGAAGTTTACGCAGAAACAACAGAAGACAAGGAGAAGTGAAGGAGGGAAAAAAAGCCAGAAAGAGAGGAAAAGGCAAGATGGAGGTGATGAAGCGCAGCAATAAAAGGGGCAAAAGGAAGAAAGAGAGATGGAAGGGAGGGCTATGCAGAGGCGCCGACAACGGAGAGGATGCAGAATGAAAGAAAGAACATGGTGGTTGCATGGTTGAGAGAAACAGAGGAGGGAAGGGAAAAAAGTGCTGAGGAAGCCAATAGCGGCCGATGAAGTTTTTAACTGATTGCTCATTAATGAGAGAGGGAGAGGAAGAGGAGAGGAGTGAATCCCCCTCCTCCTCCTCCTCCTCGTCCTCCTCCTCCTCTGGGGTGCTGCTAAACTGTAGTTACAGCATTTAGGGGTGACTGGACATATATTCTGAATTGGCAAACAATATATATAATAGGATCTTGGCAAACATTCCTGTGTAAAATGACTGACTGAAATAATGCTAACACTTTATGATGATTGAATTTGCCTAATTGATGTTTTGGCACAGCTGTGCTCAATAAACCTTCAGCCCTGAGGCTATTAATTAGGATTTAAACTTTTTCCATAGTAAGTACAGTATATGTGCAGGCAGGGCAGTTCACTATTGCATTGCAATTCACCGTGCATTGAGCTCCTTTTGACTGTGTTGACTGCCGGGGCTGCTGCCTAACACAGCTGAGAGATGCAATACAGCACAGGTAATAAATCTGAGATGCTCCCCTCCTCCTCCTCCTCCTGGGGCTCAGTGTGTCGACACAGCTCACGCAGAGCTGTTTGTTCAGAGGAGAGGCAAACCGAGTCGTACATTACAGCAGCGAGCAGGAGACTGGGATGCAGGGTATCTTTGGTATCAAGGGACCGCTGCGACGTGTGGCTGCAGTTGTCGCACAAATTGGCACCCACATCCACAGGCACAGGAAGCAAAGAAACCCACTCACGCAGCAAGTGGTGAAAGTATAGGGACCCTGCTGCAGACCTAATGCAGTCACCTCACATACTCCTAAAGCTCTGTGTCTTTAGTTCTCACACTTACACTGCTGCTTGTGCAGTGCTGTCAGTTTGGTTCTGTGTTGGTCATGTGGGAAAAACAAGAGAGGGAGAGAATATAAAAGAAGGGAGTAATATGTGCTGCATTTCAATAGAGTTTAATTGAACTACTGACATGAAAGAGAGCTACATGTCTACACAATAAGGCAACATTCTCTGTGTTTACCCTCTTATTTTAAGTCAGTCAGCTTTCCATGCTTTAATAGTGAATAGGCGGACAGGTTGACAGCCTATCATATGATTTCCACAGACAATCACAATCCAACTGGCTGAAGCAACTGAGCCACTGTAACACTCCTAACTTCATATTTCAGATCTCTAATGTTACATTTTGAAATATCCAAATCTCAATAGTTCGGCAACAAAATCTTTGATAACACTTAATTTTACAGGTATGCAAATTTCATGTTAATTAGGTGATAATTAGCAAGTAAACTATTTTCTTTGGAATTACTGCCAAATTACCTCAATATTTATACTATATACTATTATAAACATTATTTTATAATTATATTCCGCTATTTCCCAATAGCTGGTAATTTATTTAATCCATTTCCAGGAAAAGAATACAAAGTTAATTATTTTGCTTTATTTCCATGTCTGCTGATAAATAGATGATAATTGTCAAATAACTTATTTTAAATGTCTTTGAAAAAAACTCCCTGAATCATTACATTAGCTACCAGGTTACATTTGTGCAGACAATAAGTCACACAGCAGTGAGAATTGTACCTGATCAGCGGCAGTGTCTTCTATTAGTTTTGGTTTTCCACCTCCGATAAAGAGCAACGCACCACCGCTTCTCATGTGTCAGGGCCCGATTTTAACGATTATATGCTATTTTAGCATATAATTATTAAATAATGTTTATAATAAAGTAATTTTTGATCAATTTTGAGGTAAACATTGGGGCAATTTGGCAGTAATTCCAAAGAAATTGAAAATAGGTTACTTGCTAATTATCACCTAATTACAATGAAATTTGCGGACCTGTTAAATGAAGTGTTACCAAATCTTTTTTATTTTTAATTTCAATTATCCTTCAAAGCAGCACATCAGCTTCCTCCTGTGATCAAACTGATCAACACTGACGTCAGACCATTTGCAAGACATCTTTCAGAAACGGTTTCTGGCCCAGAGATGTTAGCTTTGCAAAAGTCATATGTCCCAAGATAACATCCCAGACCACCGGCAGTCAATAGCTATTAATTATAAGGTGCAGGCACTCGATGCAGGTCGATATGGAACGGCCATTTCACTGCCTGTAGGGTAATTGTCTCTCAGATCTCATTAAAAGACGTTGGAGTCGAGAGAGAAGATGGCAACGCAGGAGAGAAGAAGGAAAACAGATGTGGTTACTCAATGAGAACGAGTGCAAACTCATCTTTACAGGATAAATCTCACTCTGCTTGTGTGTAACTTCATTTTTTTCATTTTGGTAGTCCTTGAGTCTCAATTCACACACACTCACAGTCATTTCCATCACTTTAAGGGACATAACGTTGACTTAGATTCATTTTCTGGAGACTTACCCTAACCCTAATCAATCATAACCCCTTAAACCATGTTGTCACCCTAAAATGTAATGATTTACATTATGGGGATTTGTATTTTGTCCCCAAAAGGAAAGTGAGTCCCCATAAGGGAGATGTGTAAACAGATTTATGTTCCCACAACATGAGTAATACACACACACATACAGTCGTGTTTTCATGACTTTTGAGGACATTACATTGATTTACTTTGATTTCCTGGACTAACCCTAACTGTACCTGCTACTTGCCTAATCCTAACCCTTACCCTAACCTTAACCTAAACCTAACACTAAACCAAGTTCTCACCCTAAAATATAATGATTTACATTGTGGGGCCGTGCAATTTGTCCCCATTTGGAAAGCGAGTTCCCACAAAGTGACTGTGTAAACAGGTTTAGGTCCCCACAACGTGGGTAATACACACACACACACAAAAAAACTTTGCATCAATAAATCGGTTTATTTAAAAGAATATGTTACAATTTATTACAGTAAGCGACGTAACCAAACACTTTGTCTTAAATTTTACATTTCAACATGTCATAGAATCTGCAGGTCGTCAATCTCCATCCTCTTCTTCTCAGCGTGACTATTCTTCGGAAAGCCAAACCTTATCAGATGAGAAACTTAACAACAGAGATGCTGAATTTAACATAGTATCTTACTGAAATAAATAATATTAGTGTGACACAAAACTTTAAGTCAGGATGAGAGAGACAGAGAGAGAGAGAGAGAGAGAGAGAGAGAGAGAGAGAGAGAGAGAGAGCGGGCTGGGGTGAAGGTGGGCAGATCAGACAATGTCAGACTATCGACTGCGTCAGACACGGTCCAGTAAACAGACAAGAATCCTGGGAAATGCATTCAGCCTTTAGGATTGCAATTCTCTCAATTCAAGGCTCAATACATTCAATTAAGCCTCCTTTACACAACCACCAAGGTCTGTTGGAGCTCATTAATCACCCAGAATGGCTTTTGTGAACAGCACCATCGTTACTACAAGCACTCTTAGCAAGAGACGCTTTACTTGCTTGTAGATAACAAAAAATACCCTTGATATTCTCATTACGAGCTAAATAGGAGTCAGGGCTGGGTGATGATTGAATAATATGGTTTACTGACATTCACTGGCATCATATACTGATCATGTGACTTAGAGGAATATTAACATTGCGTAACATTTTGAGGGCTCTATTAGCAGAAATGGAATATAATATTCATAGTGAAATAATAATATTTCATTAGTGTATAATCAACTGAAACTAAGAATAGTGTTTTCGTTAGCTTAGAATGAGCCCTTCATATCTACGTAGGGAGCGGGTCTTCATGGAGTCCGCCCTGTTTCTACAGTAGCCCAGAACGGACAAACCAAACACTGGACTAGAGACTCTAGAGAGCCTTTGGCGTTTTTGCGTTACCTGCAGGCCTGCTAACCGTGCTACTGCCAGCCGCAGTCTGAGTGCCATTGCTCCTAAAGTAATGTTATTATGGTAAGGATGACCTCTGAGCGAGGCGAACAGCGTTACCGCGGTTTTGCACTCAGCGGCTCACATTACCACAGTCTTGGAAAGGGAGGAGTGAGCGGACGGGTACTCAGTTGGTTGCAACCTGCAACCACACCACTAGATGCCGCCAAATCCTACAGACTGCCCCTTTAATTAATAACTAGGAAATTTAGCTGAAGTTTTTGTTTTGCACACATGAAGTTTTTTATGCAGTATATTGATTTTGTTAACTTTTCTACTATTACTTTCATGATAATAAACCATAATCACCCAGCACTAACAGAAGGGCTCATTTTGTAAAAGCTAAAAGCAACTGAACATGTAGCATCTTTCGGAAAAAATAAAAACTTTAAAAAATTTCCTTTTAAATGGGTTTATAATGCAATAAAGCTTCCTATAAGGTAGTACTATCACAATATTGCACTGAGCAATGATTAATGTTTAATGTCAGCATGGAGTCACATTTTAATGATGTAATAATCTGTAACTACATTATTTTATTTTTTATTTAGTTGTCAGCCTGAAGTCAGTATTGCATCATCAGATAATTATGTTATACCTACCTTATCACATTATGTTTATTACATTATTCTAGGAATGAGAACATTAACTGGGCTCATTTAGAGGGACATCGAATTACACTGTTTATTACATTACACTGTAGTTCAGTTGCTACAAAGCCTTTAGTGAATGTGCACAGTTCATATCCATATCTATCATGTTGATGAAGTGTGCAAGTTACGTTTTTTTTGCTAAGAAATCCTCTTTGCATAAGTGGTTCAATAGTACGGCGAATGTACCAGCTACAGAGATAAATAGTGTTGCAAGTGGAAAGGCCTTCTGAATTGCAGGCCTATTATAAACCCTGTGGGAGCTCTCAGAAACAAAGTAATCATCTGTAGGGGAGCAGAAAGGAGGAGAAGGACCCCTGCTGTCTCTTATGGGTAATGCACACTAAACATACTGTACTCCACTGTCTGATCAGTGCTCCACACCTTCACTGCTGCATGGAGTGTTCACATAATACTATAAATACATAAAAGTGTAATGCATCACTCTGCACACTGCACATGCCATTTGGTGATACAGTACACAATCATACTGTAGTCAGTCAGTCAATCATGAATGTAAACTAAGCAGTAGTTCCAGTATTATGCCCACTATCTGCTTCTTAGGTTACATTTCCCACACTTGGAGGTTGTTAATACTGTTGGATAAAGTGCAACATTAGTCTAAAGTTTAACATTGTTCCTGCTCATGTGTCAAATCATCACAGCTGTGTCTCTGAATGAAAAAAAAAAAAAAAAAAAAGAGTCAAAAATGTCCGCTTTCTCTCTCCCGTCTCTCATTTGCCACATTACAATGTTAATAGTTTTCTTTTATAAATGCAAATTGATCAGCAAACAGATGAAAATCTATGTATGTGACGTCATTCAGCTGTGACTTACATTCTGAGGGCCTCGCTCTGGTTGGCCCCAGGCCTTTTGGGGCCCCCTGTGTTAACACGTTAACAACTGGCCAAAGACAAAAAAGACACTGCTGCTCTGATCCGTAAATGGAGAAACAAAGTGTCTTCCTGTGGTCAACGCTCAGTATCGCTGATCTGTGTTATCTGTGTTCCCCTTTGCGAGCACTAACAGCTTCCACTTTCCCTTGTTAGTCCGACAATATTTCCTTACTCACTTCAGCTTCCTCTTCCCGGTAGGACTCCTTCAGAGGAGGCTCAAAACCACCTCATGTACAAGTCCCATTCCACTTCCAGTCCCTGCCAATAAGAAGAAGGCTTGCATGAATCCATGACTGTAAGTCTATAGAGGCCTCGTTTCTTTTTGACAGAGCTCTGCTTAATGCATGATTATGGTGAGCTGGATTCAAGAGTTCTGGTTCATGTGTCTGTAGCTTTTTATGCTTCGATTTGTTCGTTTGCAGGTGCTTGTTGGTTTGCATGTGTCGGGGGTAGCTTCTCAGGTTGTAGCTGATGGGAGTGTAAATGATGACCATGTAGTTAATAGCTGCTGGGTCTGGGGCTAGATGAGGGCCGAACTGAGCCGAGTCGGTGACGACGGTGTCTAGTTAAGAGGTAACGATCTCCCTTCCTAGGTGCCTCCATCCCTTCTGTGCCTCAGCAGCTGGAAAATATTCTGAAACAGAAACAGCAATCAGGAGGAAGACACACAAACTGAGAAATTCACCCAGGCTATTGATTAATCATCGACTGGACAGAGGCAGGCAAAGCCTTACCTTGCCACACATACCATCTTTACTGCAGTTCTTATTGTCCTTGTCTGTAGCCTCCTCTTCCACCTGTGGAAACACACACACGTTGCAGGTATGATGAAGGACACAAATAAATGGCTTGTAATAGAGCAGGTGAGTCTGTTCGTAGATGGTCCTTACCTCCTTCCTCCACTTCAGCTCACAGAAGACTCTCTCAAAGCACTCATGCATGTAGTTAAACTGAACAGCACGACAAATACAAAGAGAGAAACAGAGATTGAGATTTAAGACGAATAAGATTGATGTTGATACGGTTTACATATTTTCCTTTAAAGGAATAGTTTGATATTTTGGGAAATATGCTTATTCACTTTCTGGGAGAGTTAAATAACCACTCTGTCTGATGTCTCATGTCTGTATTGTAAATATAAGGTTACAGCCAGCAGCTGGTTTGCTTAGCTTAGCACAAAGACTGGAAACAGAAAGAAACAGCTAGCCTAGCTCGGTCAAATGCTAAGAAAATCAACCTACCAGCACCTGTAAAGCTCACTAAATAACAAGTTATATCTACGTTTAATCCGTACAAAAACTGAAATGTAAAAACGAAATTTGCAGTTTTAGGGGGAGTTATGTGCCAGACTATTTCTTGGCTTTAACTTTAACTTCCTGGAGTCTCTGCTGGTTGCCTGACAACTGCTCACAGCCAAGAAATAGTGTAACCGGACAAAACTTTGGGTTTTGTATGGATTAAACAATTGAGAGGTGAGCTTTAGCTGGTAGGCTGTTTTTCTTGTCCAGTCTTTAGGCTAAGCTAAGTTAGTCGGACTGCCCGCGTTAGTTATATATTCACTATACTGACATTAGAGTGGTATTGATCTCACCTAACTCTTCGCAGAAAGCGAATACGCGCATTTCCCAAAAGGTCAAACTGTTCTTTTAAATTATAGAAGTAACTCTAGTGATCTTACGCATTTATATTTCACTTAGACATTTTTATTTTACTTAGTTACAAAGAAAAGCAGGTTCTGAAGCTATTTAACAGGAATTTAAATACTGTATATGCACACCCTTTTTTTAAATTAAAAAGCTGTTATGAATGTTGCAGGTGCGTAAGATCAGAAACTGGTTATCTAAGTCATTATTCTATAAAACTGAACAGATGACATGTCAGGGTTCCTACACATTCTCCATTCCTACGCATTTTCCATTTAAATCATATTTTCACTAGAACTTCACTGTGATAATGTGCATGTGTTACTCACATAGGGTGTAAATATCTTGACCCAGCGTGGTTTCTTCTCTCCTCGTGCATATTCAAAGCAGAAGGCCATTCCCTCTTCATCCGTGTCCCACCTCTGCATTTCCCCCCAGTCAAACGCAATCACCTGGTTCTGGAGCAACACTGAGGCTTTAATACACTCACTCCATTATACACATAAAACATGTTTACACGCACACTAACAAACAGTTGCCCTTGCCTCGAGTGTCCCTTCCTCGGTGCAGGCGTGCAGCTTGAAGTGGTGAATGCTGATGGCTGTGATGACGTGGCCTTTACGTCGGGAGTCGCAGGAACAGTGTGGGAATATGATCTCATTGTAGCCCTCGCAACCCCTCAACAAACTCAGATACTGAGAAAGAAAGAGGCAGAGGAGACAGGAGAGTGTGTTTTTTTTTACTATATATTACAATATGTAGTTCTGCAAATGACTGAAGTTTAGATGCAGGATGCACCTTCTGTATCTAAGCTTTATAGCTAAAGAGCAGAGAACAGTCAGGGACTTCAGTTATTCTCTGCAGCCAAACTGATCTGAAAATAAGGCGCGAGTATTTTACCTGCTGGAGCAGGTTTAATCTATTTATGTTTTCAGACAGAAGAGAACTCACTCGCTTTCTCTATGCACATTTTCCTCTACACTCTCCCTGTTAGACAACCTCCACCCCCAGAGGACTCGGTACCTTTTCCACTGCGTTATATCACACACAGTGAAGGGAGACTGAACAGGTGGTAGAGAGGGGATGACATAAACCACACTGAACTATAACAAGTGACTCTATCTGTCTCTGTCTGTGTAAGTTACTCAGGAGCAGTAGTAGAGTAGATGTGTGGTGTCTGTCAACATGTGAGAGACTGACCATGGACATCTTCTTTTGCTCCGCCAGCTTCTGCAGCTGGTAGGACTTCTGTTCGGCTTTGATGAAGCCTTTCTTTACGTCATCCACAGCCTGCGAAGATAGGGCCATAAAAAGGGGACACTGTGAAAACAAACCCTAAACACAAAAAAAAGCACATCCATACACACACGCCACGATAAAGAAAGACAGACATAACTGCATGCACACACACACCTGGTGAAAGAAGTAGTTGACAGCAAGCTGGTTGTCATTGAGCAGAATCTCCTCTTCTGTAGTGAAGAGCCACTTTCGCAGGGTGAGGCAGGTTCCTGGGATGGCTGAGGTATAGTTCTGTACATACAGTTTGTGGGGGAACTCGTTGGGGGCAAGCTTACGCACTGAGGAAGAAAGAAAAGAAACAGAGGGAGGGAAGGAAGGAGAGTGATATCCCATTCTTATGTGGCGAGAAAATAAAAACTGTTGCTCTGTCTTGACATAATAACTAGTTTCTCTACCTTTGTTGCTATTAATGCTATTTCTTGTAGTTATTCAATCACAGGAAAGATTAGCATTTAGTGTTTAAATATGTTAGATACTAGCTGCTGAATGAACACACTCAACTAAGATGCATTGGCATTTATCACTGCGGTACAGCCTCAGAGAGCTGCTGGCATGGCTGTTGACTCTCAGTCTTGTTTAACTCTTGCCATTAAAGCTTGACTGACAAACGTAAGAGCGAGAGGTGTTACAGAGGTGAGAAAAGAAGGTTTTATAGTGAAAGCAAAGATAAGGGTCAAGAGGTGATCTAACAGATGGCAGGATTCATTTAATGCTTCTCAGACTAAAGTCCAATAGCTTTGGCAAATTGATCTCATCTTTAAAGCAGCCAACAAATGCATGTTAGGTTAAAAGGTTATACACTACAGCGCGCACATTAAATGTAAGGAAACGTATCTTCAAGTCAACCCTGAAACTAAAAGGTAACCAGTGTGAAAAGGCAAGAGGAAGGGTGGCAATTCATCATCTTGTTTTTGCTCCAAGAAGATCTCTAGCTGCTGCTGTTTTTCCTCCAATTTGGAAACAAGAGAGAGATTTTGAAGAGTGGAAGGAATGCAAATATTTATGATAATCTAATCTGCAACTGATAAAAACATGTTTGACTTTCTCTGCATGACTGAGGGATACAAAAATGCTTAACTTCTAATTCATGTTTTGGCAGAAAGAAACAATTCTGAACTCTTGTAACCTGCATGCAAAATTCTCATCAAAAATCTCTTGTTTTTACTGCTGCTGTGCTGCTGCTGCTGCTGCTGTCTTTGCGGCAAGAGACAGAGCACACGGTTCATGGAGAATGAACTCAGTGGTGCTACGTGGGTTGAAAAGAACTACTTCTGATATTGATTCATTTAGTTGCTTTTTTTTTTTTTAAAATCCGACCTATCTTTGTACAACACTAGCCTTGAAAAAACGAGGACCAGTTGAAGGGACATAAACAAACATTCATAAAAATCAGGTCAGGATTTTAGATTATTTTGAAAAGGATGGCTATTGAACAACCAGAACTCTTTGTCATTAGGCGATACTGGCAACAACTAAAGTCTAAATCTGTGTTTTAAAGAACGATGGCAAACATTTTCAGTGTAGAAAAGGAGCACGCACACAACTTCAAAGCAAAGTAATTACATGTTCTTACTAACCGAAGGTGTGGTTGATGACCTCAAACAGAGCAAAGTAACTGGCTGTTACGCTGTCCATCCCTAGTTTCATAACCACAGCCTGAAGGAGAAAGACAGAGACAGAATGAGAGGGGGTGAAAAAAGGAAACAGAAAGAGTAAAACCTTTGCAAGATGTCTGTAATGATGAGGTCATGGTTATAATGGTTAAACGTTATTCAGGCCTGTGTGTGTTTACCTGGTAGACCTGGTCTGTAGTAGAGTTTTTACGAACTCTTACGGTGAGCGTGGTTTTGTCGGGCATGGCTATTCTCAACTCCACATCCGACACGCCATTATAGTTCTAGGTCACGAGAAGGAGAGACAGACTGCACGGTGAGTCACGGGCAGACGACCACAAAAAGAAACAAACATGTAGGTTTTTCTTTTTTTTACCTCATCTGATTCAGACAGGAACTCCTGCATGATGTCACTTTCTCCAATTACCCGTACAGAGCACACTGCGGATAAAAGACAAAATATATGAGGCAAATATTTTTTTAAATGTGAAATAACAGTGGTTATGCAATAGGGCTGGGACGATACACCCATCTCACGATTCGATACTTGGGTGCCTATTCGATATGTATTGCGATTTTTAAGTATTGCGATTCTACAAGTATTCAATTCGATATTACTCGATGATTTATTGTGATTTTTGTTAACTTTTTTAACACTAGACCATGAGAAAAAGTTAAATCATACAGTTCTAGGGACTTTTACTTTGGAAAATATCTAAATTAATACAGTAAAAATGTTTGATTTTCAGCATGTTTGTAGCCAGAGATGTCAAATATATCAGCCATTGCCAGGAATTATTTATTGATTTTTTTCCAGCATCCCAAAAATCAAAGAGTAAAGACATTTCCCTCACAAATTAGTGGTATTTTATTTCTTATTTATTAGGGACATGTAACATGTTTTATACTTCCAGCTCTGTTCTCTTTATAAAGCTTTGGTCAGCTCAATTAGGCCCATTTCAATGCATTTAATATGAATGTCAGTATATGGGTGCGCTACAGTTGTAGCGTCGGCCGATTTGACCACAGAGATGCGAGTGACGGCTGGCTTGACCGCGCGTTACCGCAATACTATAACGTTTCCTGTCCATGACAGAGTTAGCATGCAGCTTTAGCCATGATGTCTAACTCTGCTTTTCCTGGTAATGTGTGAAACCCAAAGTGTTTCCATACTTTACTGTATTTGTAGTGTTTACCACTTCGGATTTAAAATGAGAGGGTGAAGGTCGTTTTCTCGTTTCGGCTCGCTTGGGTCGGTTGCAGTTTGTTTTGGTTGAAAGACACGGAACGGATATGACGCCACGTTACTCAGACTACAACAATAAAATTGGTGATTTTGTTCTACCTCCACAGACTCAAATGAAGCAAATATATCGATCCTGGCTGTAAAAAAATCAATCTAAAAATGATTAAAAAAAAATCGCGATACATAAGTGAACTGATTTTTTTCCCACCCCTATTATACAATGCAACACAATAAATAGTTATGTACTCTGAAGTGGACAGTACTTCTCCCAGGCATTTCCACACTTTTTACCCCATTACTTAACTTTACAACCCCGAACGAGGGTGATACTAATTACTACATTCTGACTTATCAAAAGTTTTATAGAAACCCTACATCTCATTACTTCTCTCTCCCTTACCTTTCTCCAGGTATTCTTCCAGGCCTCTGCGTCGTGCGTCCAGCTGCTGCTCCGACAGAGAAAATGGCCATTTCCCAGGCAGCTTGGGGAACGTAAAGTTGGCAAACTCCCTCTTCAGGTTTTGGTGTAGGATCACAAACTCGCGGTAACGCTTGGAGCACAGCTGCCTGCCTGCCATGTACACATTATATACCTGGAAGACAGAGAGTGCAGAGAAAGAGATTAATGAAAATGAATGCCCTAACACAAGGACAGGGAGTTGAAGGTCAATCCTCATCTTTATCCACAAGTGCAACCCACCACAAACTTTTCCTGGTTGAGCTCAGTGTGTTTGTAGCTCGGCACAGAGATGGGGACGGCCTGCTTGTCGGAGTAGTCATAGCAGGACTGGGCTGACACGTCGTCTCCTGGATCCAGGCAGTCGGCCTCCTGAGGCGGGACGGCCAGCACGGCCAGAACCAGCTCCCTCTCTCCAGCCCGGATCAGGTCCACCACCTGCTTGTGGGTCGCTCCCTCTACATTCACACCGTTACTGTAGAAAAACATGGAGCAAGAGATTTAGATAGTTGTTGAGTTTCTTTTTTATTCATGCATAGCCTTTTCTCGTTTCCTTACATTGTACGTGTCTAAAAAATTTAAATAGACGTGGATTAAAGGTCCAGTGTGTCAAATCTGGCGGTATCTAGTGATGAGGTGAGGAGATTGCAACCAACTGAAGCTCCTCCTGCGTGCCAAGCGTGTTGAAGAGCTACAGTGGCTGACGCAAAAACACGAATGGAGAGTCATTTGTTGGAAGAGAAGCGTAGGTCATTTGGAGCAGAACCAGTGCGTAGAGTGTGTGTGTACGTGGGAAGTGAGTGGTGAAGAGAGAGAGAGAGAGTGGCGGTGACGGAAATGAGTAACGTTATTGACAAGCAGGAAATGTTAACAGTGTTTGGTTTGTCTGTTCTGGGCTACTGTAGAAATATGGCAGCGCAACATGGTGGACTCCGTGGAGAGGGGACACACTCCCTATGTAGCTATAAACGGCTCATTCTAAGGTAATGAAAGCACGATTCGTATTAGCAGGTGATGAAAACATACTTATTTATGTCATATTCCATTTCTGCCAATAGATCCCCCAAATTGTTACACACTGTTCCTTTAACACATTTCTGACACACTGACAACAACAATGAAAAATTGGTAAGTTTCACAAAGGTAACATTTACACAGGACTGTTGTATTTAGACACTTAATTCATAATCATTTTGCATTGTAGGCTTATCTCAAGGGGAAAGAGTGAAGCATTGAATTATCAGAGCCCTAAATAGAGCATAAGTTCTGAATGAAAGTGAATCAAGAAAAACAGCTTCTGTTTACGCGTGGCAGAGTGACAGAGGCTCTGTCCTCAAAAATCACTCTACGCTCACTTTTTCCTCCTCTGGAATAAGACCTTTGGTTTATGTCATTAGCACAGCTGACCATGAGTAACACTGGGTGTGTGCCCTATGGCAGGCGCGTGTCAGAGGCATGACTGTGCTGATGTAGCGCCCTTCCGACCTATAGTTAACTTTACTCAAAACAGCCACAGCATCTCTTCTTAAAGCTCTCAGCATCACCTCTAGCTGTTTCTGACACTATTCAAAACAAATTCCAAAGTTATTGGACTAGGTTGGCAAATAAAGTTGTAAACCATGCCAGAATGAGATTCAGTAAATTACATTACCCTGTGATTTATGCTAATGTAATGGACTTTTGCAATTTAAACAATAGCTTACAAATATTTGCATGAATATATTGTATAAGTTGGCCTAACTTCTACTTGAACATTTTCCAAAGACAAAACAGACAAAAGCCAGAACTGCCTCAAATGGCACTTCAGTGTTTATTTGCATAACCTGAATGTAACCCAGTCAATACCTTTGGGAAAATCCTAATCAAGATTTGTGTGGCATAAATTGGTAAGTAAAAGTTGGCTCTGATCGTCTAATACAATGGCTTCCTTTTTGAGTGTTGCAAAATAGGTCAATGTTAGAATATGTTGCTTCTCTGACAGGTAAAACTCAATTCTCAAGTACTTTTATTATGATCTTCAGAGTATTTTGTAAACAAACATGCCCAATTCATATCCAGAAAGGCCCACAAATGTTATTATGTCATCTCTTCCTCATGAGAACTGAGGCTGTCAATGTTCAATGAACCCAATTGGCAATGTTCACAGATGGGAAGCCAGTTAGGAAGCACATCCTTGAGATCCCTGGCAAAAGCCCTCTGTATCAGAACACCATTAAATAATAGAAAATGTTCTGTTTTTTTTATTTTTACTATAGATACACCATTAAATAACAGAAAATATATCGGTTTTTTTTTTTACTGTGGGCATACTGTTAATTAATACGAAATGTTACTGTTATTTTATAGATTTTTTTGCTTAGAGTGTAGCATGTCTGTCTACTGCCTCCCCAAGGACAACAGTGAATAGGGAAATGGATAGTGGTGTAAGAAAATAACGAGTATCGCAATATTATGTTTTGTGATACTGTATCAATTCTCAAAAACACTGTATTGATTTTTAATTAATAGTTAACATGCAAAGATGTTGGATGTTACAGGGACTGTGATAAATACAAATGCAGATCCCATTATTCTGATTGCAGAAAAAAGTAAACTTTTTTTTTTTTAACTCACATTTTATGTATACGGTGGTGTGGTCTTCATACTATGACATTTTTCCTAAAATGAGATTTTTAAAAAAATCGCAAGATATCGCTTTGCTTACAGTATTGCAATATATTGAATCCTAACCCCTGTATCACGATACGCATCATATCGCTAGATTCTTGCCAATACACACAGCCCTTAGAAATGGAAATGGAAAAATTAAGAAATGCAAACTCAACTAGAATCTTAATAATACACATACTCAAAATAAGGCAGTTCATCGCATTGATGCAAAAATGCTGTAAAGCCCGCACTGCCATACAGCGTTCCTGCTTCCTGATTTGGAACATATATACTTGTGACTGGCAGCTGATCTGTTATGTCAGCCATGATGTCATGGCATAGCTTATGTCGACAGGGTGACACGCGACTAATGCTCTCTAACACCTAATAACTTCACACGCAGGCCAGTCAAGGGAGAGAGAGGCCTTCCGAGCCAGGGTGCACACATAGCAAAGCTGAAAGCTGATTATGTAGGTAGAAATAAGCAAAGACTGATAGGGGAGACACAAATAAAAAACATCTTGCAGGTGCAGTGCGAGAAAGAACAAACGTCTCCTACGACACAAAGTACAGACGAAGCATTTTGGCAGCTTTATGGCTAGCCTATATAATAAGCACCTGATGCGGTGCCCTTTGCACTTGCACTATCAGCACTTCTAAGCATCATAAATTGTTTTTAAGAGACATTTTCCTGTGTGTCGTATTTTCACTTCTTCTATCTGTATATATAATTCAAGGTAATGGTTCATTTATTTATATCACTACCATTTTCTATTATGTACTCTAGGCATGCACGCTTATGCACAAGCAAACATGCACACATACACACGTTAAAACTCAAATATGCTACAATAAAATACACCACAAGAGAGCAGGTGTATTGTTCTGAGTGTTTACATAGCCTTTATCATCAAGCAGGAGGCTGAAAACAGTTGTCTGGCACTATAGATTATTCTGCATCAAAGGCTAAGAAGCAGGAGATGGTTGTAAATGTGCAAAGAAGTATTGATTGCATAGAGGCTCCATAATACCGCAGCTAGCATGCAGGCTCAACACTGTGTGCATACTTGCAGTTATTGTGTACATACTGTGCCTTGAAAGGAAGGCAGAAAGGCTGCATGCACCAAAGTCAAATCTTCAGCTGCATACAACAATGAATGTGTAAACATCTAGTCATATTTAGGCCCGTCTAATCTACTGCATGGGAGACACAGGAGATGACACAGTCCCAAATTAGGCTATTAAACCTGCAGTAGGCAGTATATTTTTTGCATCATTGGGCAAAATTTCCATAATAACCTTTCATCATGTTGTAATTCAAGTGCTCTGAGAGAAAACTAGACTTCTGCACCTCCTCATGGCTCTGTTTTCAGGCTTTAAAAAATCTAAGGTCATTTCAGAGAGAGCGTTCCTATTGGCTGTGCTCCGACTGGTGGGCGGTGCTTGGTATTTCCTCAGGAGATCTCGACATGGCTGCCGGGGTCACAAACTTTATCATTATACAGCTAAACAGTACACTACAGGATGTTTCTGAACACATTTGAGGCGAGAAATAGGCATTACAGTAACAGAATATTGATTCATATTTGATCAGCGCTGTCTAGTTTGACCGTTTGATCGGAGTTCGCGAGTGATTGACAGCTGCTAAGAGACGGCAGGCTCCAGCTCGGCTCTGATTGGTTGTTTTCCTCCGGTCTATGAAATCTTGCAGATGCCATTAGGAGCACCAGAGGACACACAGGACACATGTCATTCGGATTACCTGTCTCATGCACTACTGTTAGGATATAGTGACCGTTTTATAAAAACGTTTTAAAATCATATTTTATTTCTACCCACTGCAGCTTTAAAGCATAAACTAGTGCAAAGGCTATAGACATGAACATGTACCCAAACATTACATTCATCACAATGAATAATAGGATACGGGGGGAAATAAAAAGGGCTAGCAGGCTGTCCTTTGTATACAATATACAAAAATGCACATTATTACACTCAGTTTGCACCAGTGTAATGTTGACTGGATAATTGAATCGTGTGACAAAAACGCTCCTGTCATTAACACTAGTAAGACAGAAGAAATTATTTTTGGCCTTCCTCATGACTGTCAGCTGCCTCCAGTTACAATTCATAATGTAGAAATTAAACAGGTCTCTTCATACAAATACCTGGGAGTTATGATAGACTCCACCCTATCATGGACCCCTCATATTGAATTTACCTGTAAGAAGATACAGCAGCGCATTTACTTTCTTCGCAGACTCAGATCATTTCGAGCCAGTAGCCAGGTTATTTTTCTATTTTTCAGTTCAGTGATTCAGAGTGTCCTGTTGTACTGCAGCACATCCTGGCTCTGTAGTATATCTGTACAACTTAAAACTAAACTTTATAGCCAAATCAAAATCTGTGCGAAGATCATTGGCCAACCTGTGACAGCCTCCTTTCAAGCAGCTCACAACAAGAGCATGCTCAGACTTGCCAACAGCATCTTTTCTGATCCCTTACATGTTTTAAATGGGGAGGCGATTTAGAGTCCCTACATTTAATTGCATCAGGCTAAAGAACGCTTTTGTCCATCAGTCCATCTTGTTGCTAAATAATAATGAATGTGTTGCTAAGGACATGTAAATCCAGAGGACAGATGATCATTTTTTAATGGGTCATGTATGGATAATTGTGATGTGTTTTGTTTTTTCTCTGATGGGTCTCACTTGTCTGTTTGTCTATGGTAACAGTATGTCTATTGTATGTGTACTTTTTCTCAAACTGAACTGCCTATGGATCCAAAATGAATTTCAGTGCAAACTGACAATAAAGTTGTATCATATCGTATCGTATGGTATACGTCCACATGCTTGCACACAGAAATAATGGGGTCAACAAACTGCCAGGTTACTGCAGGCCATCCATTAGCAAAGCAGTGTGCAAAAGCCAGCCAATGAGATGCTGAATTTTTTTTTAGAGAGCCAAGCCAATCAGAATCGAACTGAAGGCATCCCTCCCTTTCTGCATCACCTTATTCCACACAAACAGACACACAGTACTGACGCTGTGCTGTGTGCTCCTCTCCATAGCAACAGAGCCTAACATCAGCCAAGCAATCTCCATGCATACTAACGGGGCCAGTGAGGACAACCACCTTCATCCATCCATCCTTTAATGCAGCACACACACACACACACACATCACTGATATAGTAACATCAGAGCCATGTGTTGTTAACTGACCAAATCCAGTGATGTAAGTAAAGCAAAGCTATGGAGAAATATTACAAACATATGGTTCCAGATGTTTTATTTCATCCCTGTATCCTATTATTCATTGTGATGAATGTAATGTTTGGGTACATGTTCATGCATATACCCTTTGCACTTGTCTATGCTTTAAAGCTGCAGTGGGTAGAAATAAACTATGATTTTAAAATCCATGCAAAGCAAGCTATGCAGAAATATTACAAACTGCATCTGGTTCCAGTGATATGAGTATGCACCAGGGGTGACTTTTTTTTATTTGTTTATTTGTTTTGCACAATTTAAGACTATACAACATAACAAAAAACAATTAATTGAATGATATACAGTGCAGGAAGAGGCAAGAAAAAACAACTGGGCTTATCTGAAGCCTCCACCTATAGAGACAAGATTAATATAAAGAAATAATATGAATACATAATAGTTGACTTGAGAGAATATTTGGCATGGCTGTGGAATAGGTTTCAGTGTGACAGGAATTTCTAATGATCCGTGGATGGTTTCTCTCTTGACACACAAACACACACACAGACACTCCTTTCATGAGGATGAACAGGCTACTCTGCCCCTGCAAGACCAGTATATGATAGTGTGCATGCTCACACAGGCTACTCTGCCTCTGCAAGACCAGTATATGATAGTGTGCATGCTCACACAGGCTACTTTGCCACTGCAAGACCAGTATATGATAGTGTGCATGCTCACACAGGCTACTCTGCCCCTCAAGACCAGTATAGTGTGCATGCTCCCAAAGGCTACTCTGCCCCTGCAAGACCAGTATATGATAGTGTGCATGCTCACACAGGCTACTCTGCCCTTGCAAGACCAGTATGATAGTGTGCATGCTCACACAGGCTACTCTGCCCCTGCAAGACCAGTATATGATAGTGTGCATGCTCGCAAAGGCTACTCTGCCCCTGCAAGACCAGTATGATAGTGCATGATAGTGTGCATGCTCACAAAGGTTACTCTGCCCCTGCAAGACCAGTATGATAGTGCATGATAGTGTGCATGCTCACAAAGGTTACTCTGCCCCTTCAAGACCAGTATATGATAGTGTGCATGCTCACACAGGCTACTCTGCCCCTGCAAGACCAGTATGATAGTGCATGATAGTATGCATGCTCACACAGGCTTTCTGTTTCATAAGGATGAACAGGCTACTCTGCCCCTGTAAGACCAGGATGAAAGTACATGATAGTGTGCATGATAGTGTGCATGCTCACACAGGCTACTCTGCCCCTGCAATACCACCAGTATATAATAGTGTGCATGCTCACACAGGCTTTCTGTTGGCCGACACTGGTCCCAGCAAGGAGACAGTGAATGACACCCACCGGTGACAGTCATTCTGAGATGAAAAAGTCATGTATACGTTAGTTAAAATGTGAGTTAAAGCTGAGATAGTAGCCACTTACACCTCCAGGATCCTGTCCCCCTTGGAGATACCGGCTCTGTCGGCGGCTCCTCCCGGTAAAACAGCACTGACATGCTGCAGTGGAGCATACAGCTCCCCGTTAATGCTCCGTAGTTGCCCTCCTTCACTAACTTGTCCCCGGACATTGAAGCCGTAGCCCGAGTCAGACTTCACTATCCGGACTAGCCGTGGGCCTGAAGTAACGGTCGTGGTGGTTGTTGCTGCTGTCTGGCAACCGCCGCCGCCGCTGCCGCCGCCGGTGCCCGGTGTAACGTTACCGCTACCGCCACCGCTACCGGAGCCGTTACGAGACGAAGGGTGAGGCAACGGAGGGATTGATGAACATATTCCTTCTCCCTCGACGTCCGCCATATTTCACTATACTCTTTGTATCATCCACTCCGGTTGAGCTGCTAACGGTAAATATCCTACAAACATTAGCTTTGCAGTAGCAGGCTAATCAGCTTCGGCTATAGCTAACTGACCCGAGATCTCCGGAAAGAGCCGACAGTGTCCGATGATTCACGAAGCCCGCCCCAGGACCAGGATGCGTTCCATGTGGGTCACTGTGGATGTGGTGGAGTTTCCTGGATAGGATAGGCCACATACTGTAAGTGTATGGCAAATTGTGAGTCAGTCAGGCAGTGTTATTTTCAGGCTAAGTTAGTAATTAGCAAGTCAGACTGTAAGACAGTGGTTCCCAACTATAGGGTGACCAGATCATCTCTCTTTTGCTAATACATACATACACAGTACATATAGATAGATAGATAGATAGATAGATAGATAGATAGATAGATAGATAGATAGATAGATAGATAGGTAGGTAGGTGGATAAATAGATAGATAGATAGATAGATAGGTAGGTAGATAGATAGATAGATAGATAGATAGATAGATAGATAGATAGATAGTAACTTTATTGATCCCAAGGGAAATTCAAGTTTCCAGCATCACAGTTCCATAGTGCAAAAACATGTTTGTAAAAAGGCAGTAAAAAAGTTAATAGTGCAAAGTACAAAGTACAAAAAAATATACCAGATATAAAAATACAAGGAGATGAAGACAACTGTTAAAACTGAATATAGTGCAGGGTAACAGCTGTGATACACGACTATTAAAAAAGTGAATATATATATATATAGCACTTGGATTATTTATATATATATATATATATATATATATATATAATCCAAGTTCTCCACAGACAGACTCAGGAAATCCTTTGTCCCCCAAGCCATCAAACTGTATAACACCTCTCTAGAGAGGAGGGGGGGCGACAAAGGAGGACAGTCTTCAGGACAGATAATAATGCACACAGTGCACTTCCATAGACTAAGCTACTGGAGTTATCCTGCACTATACTCATTTTTAACAGTCTCTTCTGCACTATATTCACTTTTTAATAGTCCTGTATCTCAGTTGTTACCCTGCACTATATTCAGTTTTAACAGTTTTCTTCATCTCCTTGTATTTTTATATCTGGTATATTTTTTTGTACTTTGCACTACTGACTTTTTTATTGCCTTTTTACTAACATGTTTTGCACTATGGAACTGTGATGCTGGAAACTTGAATTTCCCCCAGGATCAGTAAAGTTACTATCTATCTGTCTGTCTGTCTGTCTATCTATCTATCTATCTATCTATCTATCTATCTATCTATATGTACCGTGTACGTATGTATTCCCCCTTTGTGAAATAAAAAAAACAAAAAGACTAAAAACTGAAAATGAATCGCCTTCCACTGGCTTCACAGTCATAAGTACTTTCCTAGTATTTGTTGTAGTCCTTCCTATCCTTTAAGAACATTTGGTAAATATTGTTCATCCCCTTTCTTAATTGATTCCAGCCATGGGGAAATAAATAGCATGGGCACCTCAGAGTGAAAAATCTAAACACAAGGGGGCAACATTGCGACATAAAATCTATATCATCTATGGTGGACAACTCAGTTGTGAACACAGAATAATTACAGACATCTGTATGAACATGTGGGTGAAGATTACCGCTTATAAGGTTTGGAGCTGTATTTTATCACGTAATTGCCCCTCTTAACTCAGCCTTTTAAGGACCACATGCAGATGTACAGCTGTTTGCCTCTCCCTCAGTGTTATTTCCTGTGTAAAGCATCTAAACAGTGACATAATAGTGAACATTTACTGTATGGGATCGGTCCCTGAATGATGAGCTAAGAGACATTTTAGTTAACGTGTTAGCCTATATGAAAAGGCAAATCATGTTTTTTAAGATCATTTCAAAGGTATTTCTGCCTAGTAGATGTGCAGTAGAGAGGGTCAGCTGAGTTTGCACAATATCTGTAATTCATTTAGGGACACAAAAAACATTCACAAAATGTGACAACGTTTATTTATGTTTCTTTATTAATCACTTTAATATCAGTGATACACAAATTCAGTAGGTCCTCAAGCCTACATAATAATCCTCATCTGTATGTGTTTAGCCAAATTTTCTTTCTCAGAACAAATGATAATGACATGTATATTTTATAGATGTGACGGTAAAACTGGTGCAAGTTGGATCTTCCATTTTTTTTAAATTTAGTACAAATTTAGTTTTGAGGCAATGTGGCCGAATTAGTTACCCTTGCAAATCGAGCAGAGGGCTGCTACGAAAGTGACGTACTCCTGGAAAGTAACAACACCATCACTGTCGTTATCCAGCGCCTTGAAGAATGTGTCCACGTCCGCTTTGTTACAGGGCTAAAGATATAAAAACAGAAGGAGAAGTAGTTGTAAGTAGATAGTAAATATAAAAAAATATGTCAAAGTGGCACAGCTCTCTATTGCAATAGTGCTACATCTTTTCTACTTACTTTTATATCAAGCTCTTTGTGGAGCAGATCAGACAGTTCGTTCTTGGTCAAAGTCTTGCTGTCTCCTTCTTTTCCAGCGTACTTGTCGAAGACGTTTCCGAGGAGGGCCATTGCCTGTGAGAGGTGCGTCATGTTGGCTGGAACGAGAAAATAGTGTTGACTGTGTATTCTAGTGTTTATTTATTTATTCATTTTACGTGGCGGTGGTAATGCAGTACCGTGGTAATGATTCATGCTACATTTAAACACATGGGTTGGACTCTTGGTTGAGTAGCTTGTCTTAACAAGCATGATCTTAGATCAGCAATGTTACCGCCCAACGCCCTTCCTCATTAGTCTCATGAATAGAACAGATTCTTTTAAAAATGCATTCAGTACAAACTCAGATTTTCCTTCTCTCTAAATGTTGCTCGTTTGTTTCCTTGTCATATTTTCCGTGTCCCTCAGGGCTAATACTCCATTTCTAGTGACCACTGGTTTTAAACAAGAGACATGATCAAGGGCTGTATGGGTGGTGCAACAGAGAAGCAAAATGGTAGTTTGGTGTGGCATTCAAGTCTGCATGTTTCTAAAACAACTCAAGGCATCTAATTGCTGCTTGCCCATTCACTTTACTGGTTGTTTCTTCTCAACGGCTTTGGCTCGGCTGTACCGTTATACACTGTCGTGACTCACTACTTTTCACATCCTCAGTTGCCACACCCTACTGCATGCCTTTTTAAAACAACTTTTCATTGTTCCCCCCCCCCCCCCAGAATCCCTTTTAGCTTTCATTTCCTGAATTCCAAACCAACTTCACATCTGTCGCCGTTATAATATTCAAATTAGAATTGGTATAATCTTACATTATATTTACAACTTAACTCTATTCACTCGTAGCACTCCACACAGTACACAAACCACACCCAGAAGCTGATTCATGCATCTCATACCACATCATGCTACATATCAGGTATCAAGTATTTAGACAAATGAAATCCAAAATAGTTA
>CAKAOH010023807.1:3754-44853 GCA_916701665.1 Sebastiscus tertius
AGACACACCAGAGACACACCAGAGACACACATTTATGTTTACAAGACATGAAAAAGTGCATTTTGCACAATATGTCAACTTTAAATGAAGTCACAGCTCCATAACTTGTGAGATTCATGCTCAGCATGAGTCTTTTGAAACCAAATTATTATTATTGTGTAAATTTATGTTCCAATCCGATTTTATTTTGTCTTTCCCTTTTTTGATTTAATTTCATAACAACCCTTGGTACTGTAACGTCTCCTCATCTTCACACCCACCATAGATCCTTTCTTGAAAAATAATCACCCTCTCCGCAGTGAGAAATTAGCGTGTCTTTGGAGGCAATGCCACCAGATGTACAGCGTGGCGAGGCAGACAGTAATAGATGTAAGAGGGATGAGACAATCCAAATACTGATAACACACTGGCAAGCGGCCTCACTCTGGGAGTTATAGAGGAGCTGGCTGGTAATCTACTTCAAAAGTGGCTTGCACTTGGAAGGGAGACATGCAGAGTTAAAAGCAGGAACAAATCCCCCCATCCAAATATGCACCTCTGTTCCTCCCCATGACTGACAGTTGTTGCAGTGAAATACTGGGCTCCAGGCACTGCCAGGAGGAATAAAACCTCCACTGATTCTGATCCAATTTGTGGGAGCCAGGTTACAGACTTGTGAATTCATTGAAAAAGACAAGAGTTTTGGAATTGACATTCTGCAAGGTGCTCTTGGAGTGTGCAGGCGGGCAGTGTTGCATTTGGGGGATCGATGGTGTTTTCTGGCACAGCGAGGAGCGCACACACACACACACACACACATTTGTCAGTCAACAGCTCTCCAGGCAATGCTGATAGTGGACCCTGTGCTGAAGATGAAACCCAGCACTCTAATCCAACAGTCCACTGTAAAGCCACTGCCCTCCCGAAGGCTCTGCTTTCACATGTCAGCGCCGCCGCGTGCTCCCGCAGTAATTGGGATGGAAAGAGAGCTCTGGGTGGGTGGTGGTTTGTGCTGTACTGCTGGTGAAAATAATTTGCTGTTTCCACTGCGAACAAGAATAAAGTGATGTAATTCTGGTCCTGTTCCTCAATCATTTTACACCATACGACTCCCTTTGCTGACTGTAATTATTGCAACAGTGATGCAACATACACACTCGAGTGTAGCTTCTCAACAGGAGGCCTTGGACAAACACGTATGTTGTATGTAGGTGTATAATGGGAATGTATGCTTGTTCTGAACAATCACTGTATTATACATGTACTCTGAGAGCTGTATTCGTCAAGGCTTCTCTTACCCTCTCAATACTGGATGAGCAGCAGTGACTGAATCCATTTTACACTGTTGTTCTGCCATATCAAAATGGCTTATATAGTTAGTTTTACTGCAGCAGCACCGCAAGCTAACACTCCTCCCAGCTAATAAGCAGTCTTGTGCTGAGTAATCACAGCCATATACTTCCAGTGCATCTAAAAGTGCAGCTTAAACATCTTGGAAAAAACACAAAAATCATCAGGTTGGATGAAAATGCAAAACCTTTTTCTTTTTCTTGAATGCTGTCCTGTCGTGCCTTAATTACAGTAATAGAAAAAACTGAAGAGGTTCTTCTTCAGAGGCTGTATTAAAGGTCCCACATTATGCAAAATGCACTTTGTCATGTCTTTCAAACATAAATGTGTCCTCAGTGTGTCTCCAGACCTCTAAAGTGTCCGAAAATACTATCCTCTCTCTTTTTCTCCCGCTCCATCTATCAGAAAACCTGTGTAAAAAAAACAGCTGATCAGAAATTGTCTACCTTTGTATGTCAAACAAAATCGTCTGCCATGTATAGGTCTCCGGATGGAATGGTAGAACAACCTCCAGTTCGGTGACTCCCAGCAGACTCCTTGGTGCCCACGGAGTCGCTGCTGAGACCTTTGCTGTCCGCCATTGTGTTCTCCTCGCTATCACGGACCTGCTAACACAGCAAGCTACTAGTTCTGTTTTTGGCTGCAAGAACCAACATAAAAGTCTTCATGCCCTCCCATCATCTGGGGACCTAAAGACCCAGTGGATTTACTTTATTTTTGTAGATGTTTTAGGATTTTCAGAAACAGGAACACTCTTTCTCAATGAGGGTCAGTACACAGCAGGATTCACTTCAACACTGAAGCTTGGCAATAAATTGGGCTCAGCCTGTCAGACGCTATGATGGCTCCATTTTTACCGACATTGCCGACAACATCAGTGGGCTGAAAGGTTTAAATGACGAATACAGACTACTGTTACCTGCTGGTATAGAGAGTTATTTCCTCTCACGCAAGCGCCAAATGTACATGCTAACTGGCCGTCGGCTGTAGACTTTGTGGAGTGTTCAAGTGCAACTTTTTGTCCAAGACACAGGCAACGTCAGACTTCGTCGCCGCTAGTTCTTTGTGGGTTTGGTGTGTCTGGGACCTTATAGCTTGCTCGACCATCGCTGCTCTCTCTCTACAACTCTACAAATATGTTACATATTATACCTTTAACGTGTATTTTATACTCTATAAAACCACATCTTTACATTTATGTTTCTGTACACATTCAACAAGCGAGTTACAAACTTTTACTCAATTATCTGAACGGCAGGAGTAGATCTGGTCTTTGCTGTCTTTGTCAAGGTTGAAAGGAGTAATAAAGTTTGCCGTCTTGGTTTGGACTACGGGGCCTCCTTGTTCGTTGTTTCAGAAATATAGGCGCGACTCAACCTGTTCCGTGCAACTTGATTGGTTGATGCCATTATTCACGGTGAAAAAGCTCCGAATGAGGCAGAAAAAGCTGCGCGTAACCTTACTATAGCATACCACACATGATGGAACAGTTTTTACGTATAGCATGTACTTGTCAAAACATGATGACGCATTTGTCCTTTAACATTAAGATCCATTGTGAATAAATCAGTTAAATGTGATCATACACATCATACACATTCACATCTCACATGTGGGATGTCATTTCCCATTTGGGAGAATTCCTGGAATAAGTCTCATTCCATCCTATAAATTGTTAAAGAAAGTGTGTGCTGTGGTGGAACGAGGTCCATCCCCCAGAGAGCGTGAAATGCTACCTGCCTGGGAAAGTCAAGTGTGGCTCAGTCAGAGGGTGACAGACACGAGGCATGTTTGATTCTGCCAGTGTCTACCTTTCCAGGTCCCACACCTGATTGATGGAAGCTGTCATGTGCTAAACAGATCTATTTTTCTCCCGCCGCTTCGTATGCTAAGGCTCGACTGTAAACAAACATGCTGTAGAGTTACCGTCTACCAGCCGCCTTCAGTTGCCTCCGCTACTTCCTGTCAGCTTTGATCTGCCGGAGGAAACTTGTTTTCATTGATAATGCATGTCGTCATCGGTACCCTTTTAATAGAAAATGGGTGGTTAACAGTAAAAGCCAGGCTTTCTAATGTGTGCTGCATACATCATTGCCATGAACAGAACATTGGTAAATATTAAATAGGAGAGCCTTTGCTTCAAGCAGGAAGGCCCATGGCTGCTCCTTTAAGAATGGCCATTTGCTTTTATACTCCTGCTTCTCTTCTTCCCATTTGGCTTAAATTAGTGTGTAGGAGCTCTATTAAATGGAGACAGAAAATGAAGATTTGATAAAGCCCGTGCCAGTGTCTCAACAGGGCATGTTTTATGGATGTGTGCTACCACAGTTGAATTCCAGCCTGCTTTTCACTGACTCTCTCTGGTTTATTCATGATAGTCTGATGTTTTTCTTTGCTTACTGTACCTTTTTATTGTAGGGTGTTAATCTCTCCAGAGTTGAATGGCAGCATAGAACCTGCTATTTAGCAGATTTTTCAACTGCCAATCTCACAGTCGAAGCATCGCAGTGGCGGGAAAATGTGGTCATGAAACAAAGGATCATTCCCTTTGGGTTATACATGGGGGTGCTGAATGACTGATTTTACATAGAATTGCTTGGTCTCCCAATAATTCATGATATATAGTAGGGAAGGGGCCGAATTTCTTGAATAGTCATTAAATTATTAAAAATTGCATAGTTTATGCGACTATAGCCTTGTCTTAAAGGACCAGTGTGTAGGATTTAGGGGGATCTATTAGCAGAAATAGAATGTGATACTCATAACTATGTTTTCATTAGTGTTTAATCACCTGAAACTGAGAATCGTTGTGTTTTCGTTATCTTAGATTGAGACCTTCATATCTACATAGGGAGCGGGTCCTCTTCACAGAGTCCTCCATGTTGCTCCTACATGTTTCTACAGTAGCCCAGAACGGACAAACCAAACACTGGCTCTAGAGAGAGACTTTCATGTTTTTACGTTACCTGAAGGCCACCGTAGTTCTCCCACACGCTTGGAAATGGAGCGGTTAGTGGAGGGGTATTCAGTTCATTGCAATCTGCAACCTCTCCACTAGATGCCACTAAATCCTACACATTGGTCCTTTAAATAATAATAATAATAAATAATAATTTCTTTTGGTAGTAACATTACCACTCAGCGCCACTAACAATTTGGTCGACATAAACCCATAATTCATCGAGTTAGATGTGAAAATACCGGCTCTACACGCTGTTTTCCCCCACTGTCTCTCTCTCTGCAGGGGGGGATTTCTCTTGAATGTCCATCCCTAATATATAACCTGTTTTGGTATCAATATCAGCCTTAATAATACTATAAATGAAAATTTAAAAATAACTCATGTGCTTTTAATCAATATCCTTAGTGTGCGTGAAGAAATCACCATGTAGACTAAGTTGCACTACCCAAATTTGCAGAACCATCGGAGCAGAATAGCCTCAGCGAAGAAGCGGCTTGCAGCTCTTGCTCTATGACGTTTGCACAAGTTTAGCTAACTTGTGATTGGCCAGTGAGCCCAGTTCCAGAACACGCACGCAGCACGCTCTCATGCACGTCCTGAATGACGATGCAATGGCCCACCGGGATTTGTCCCAGTATGCTAGATGGCCACTAAACTACTGCACCTTTGGTTATACAGTAAATTCCCTCTAGGAACTAAGATGAGATGGTCCTTAATGAAAACATAACAATTTGTTAAAAATAGCAAACACACACACATAAACTGAAAAACACAGAATACGTTGTGAGTAGTTAGGTGTTAGGATGTAATATATGGCGTTATACTGCACTGTGTAGACTTTCATCTCTGAAACCCAATAATGACCTTGATTCAAAGCTCTTGTGACGCAGCCATGAATGATTTTGTGCAGCACTAAATTTCCGGGTACTACATTTCCTGCTGGCAAATAATGAAACACTTCTCACCTCATATATTATAACTTCACCTTCACTCGCTCAGTGAGACACATCGTCATTTCAGGAGAGGAAACAGGATGGAATGCGTCTTTTGTGTGTTTATTTTAGTTCATTGTGCTTTGTATGTTTATTACTTGCAATTAATTATTAAATCCATTACTCATCAGGGAAATATCAGTTGCTTTCATATGAGTGCTACCAAAGGTTACAAATCATCTAATCATCTTCTATAGGAAGGACAAAAAAACATGTTTAGCTGTACATACATGTTGGGAATTTAATATTTAAAATTGTATTTGTAGAAGATTATCATCTTGTTTGTGTTGGAATTACCATTTGAACCTCCAAAAGCCATTATAATGAAGTAATTAGTAAATGGCATTTATACAGCACCTTTCTAGTCTTACGAAGACTTAAAGCTTTACACTACATGTCAGCATTCACCCATTCACGCACACATTCACACGCCAATGGCACAGCCTTCGGGAGAAATTTGGGTTTCAGTATCTTGGACCGGAGGAGCTGAGGATCTAACCGCCGACCTTCCGATTGGTGGACGACCCGCTCTACCTTCCGAGCCACAGCCGCCCCCCAAAGTAAACAACAAACTTTGTAAATAAAGATATTGACAATTGTTATCGGTCCTCAAATATATCCCGCCTCTGTTGAAATTAGATTTAATTAGCTGCTTAAAATAACCTGGACTTTAATTAACCAGACCTGCTTAATCGAAACTGTACACAAACATCTTAATTAAAATCGTTTTATCTAGCGCTAAGATGACCGCTAATGCCTCACCTCCTAATCACACTGCTCGCTGAAAGGCGATATTGCAGTGAAGAGGATGCAAAGTGAAGCAAAGAGGACAGATATGGAGAGAAGAGGGTCTGGTTGGACTTGAAATGAAGACAGCGTTGCTGATTGAAGCGCAGTGTGCTATATGTGATGGATAAGTGTCACACAAGGTACCATTGCTGGCCTACAAACATTCACACTGCATATTCAGAAGGGATGATGTATTAATTAATTCACTATTGGTCATAGCTTCAGGCTGGCTCACTCACTGCACTGTGATCCAATTTATAGCTGTAGGCGTTCCAGACCGTATATAACTGTGTCCAAGTTCAGTTTGGTTTATGTCTGGGCAACAAAGTCACGACTGTAAATCCTGCTGAAGTAAATAATATGCAAATCTTTATGACAGGAAGATACATGATGATTATTCCAAAATATATGAGCTCTACCATTTTTACGCACGATTACGTCAAATACAATTTATAGCATTTAAACACACAAGTGCTTTGTTTACAAAATCAAACCATTTTTAGAGTCTGCACTGTTTCCAAACAGCCCTGGGCCTTGTTAACAAAAAACCTCTCGCAGCTAAGATGAACTCAGCCTTAAAATGCCTCTGGGAAACAGAGCCCGGAAAGGTGCAAAAGACCTGTAAATGTATGTAAATAAACTTCTCCTTGCATGTTAATGTTAAACAACCTGGCAGGTTTGTGATGCTGTATACTGAAGGGAAGAGAGAGGAAAAAAAATTTGGTGAGTGCAGCTTCCTCTGTAGTTGGACTGCTTTCCTTACTGATGTGTAACAGACGTGATGTTTTCATGATGTTCCTGCAGTCACTGAAATCATGAACTTCCATTTCCATATTTATGTAAAAAATGAATGAGTATTTAGATTGGATCCTGATGAGCAGGTTGGCTCCCTGCATGGCAGCTGCTGCCATCAGTGTATGAATGTGTGTGTGTCAATGCTGACATGTAGTGTAAAGCGCTTTGGGGCCCTCATGTTAATATGTTTGAACTGCATAAATCAAACATAGGTCAAATCTAATAAGATGGCATTATCATGAAACACTGTCTCCCAGTGTTTATTTATTTTTACATTTAAATGCAACTCATTTTTAGCAGCAAATACATTTTGAGAGAAATGTAATACTGTCCTAATTAAGTTTTTCATCAATTTAATGAACGCATCTGCCAAGTCGCAAAATGTTCAGGCTGAACATATCTGCATAACATTCAGTGAAGATAGGGTAGGTTGCCGGTTTCACAGTAAATGATGGTGGAATTCCCAGCGGTTAGCATAACAGTTTCAAATGTATTTATTATCATTAAAACCATCAGTGTTTTGCAAGCCGGGTGTAATGTTAGCGAGTGTGCAGACGAGAGAGAGCAAGAAAGAATATGAAGTTATCAGTATCGTTATAGCTGTGAACGTAGCAGTAGCAGTGTGTGTACAGTTTATTTTGTCGGTGAATAAATGCTACAACTCCTCAAGACCCAAGCCAAGTGCCAATGTCTGCTGATTAAAGTGAAAGCGTTTGCCTCGAAGATAGCGACCACAAGGGCTCAGGCTCACTTGTAGCTATTCTGCAACATGGGTTGACTCCTATACAAGACTCCTCTGGATTTATGTCAATTCACTAGCATAGACTACACCATTAACGAGGTATGATTTAACAATTTTATTGAAGGGAAAACACAGATGATATTTGTGGTTTGTCCACTTAGTTGGATGTGGTTTGGGGAGCTTCGATCGAGGATCCGCCCTAGCGCCCGAGCACAACAGACCCCCAAAACCCGCAATTACATGATACTGGATTGGGCCGATCTGAGATCTTTGAGATCTGAGTGGATGGAGCAGTGACACGTTTGGGAAGACCAGTGGCCCATGATTTGGGTTATGTGTTCTGGGGTGCCATTACGGGAGGCCGAAGTAGCGGCTCATCCGCTGTATCGATATCTGCCAACAGCATGGTAGGTTGATGATGAATTTGTGTTGTATCTTGCTGCTCGAAGCATTTGGTTGATGGCGTTACGTAGTGCGGGGATGGCACTGAATGAATGAATGAATGAGCGAGGACCGATTGAATGTGACTCAAGTCGAAATGGACAGCTTGGCAGGTTGTTGGTGCGTTAGTGTTGTAATTTGCTGCATGGAGCGTTTGAACAACACGTTGATGGTGTTAAGTAGTGCGGTGATAGCACTGAATGAATGGACGAGGACCGATTGAATCTGCCTTGAGTTGATATGGATAGCATGGCAGGTTAAAGGTGCATTTGTGTGCTCCTTGGATGGTCCCGTTTCCAGAATCAGGGAATTGTTCTTCCGACCTCAGTGTGTTCAAGGGCTTTGAGTCGTAGTGAGGAAACAACATGGATGTGTTGGAATTCATGCTCAGAGCATTTAAACGACGCATTGATGGCTTGTTCCATTATCTGGGATGCTAAATCGATGTGTGAAATTAACAGTAATCTTTGTTAGTGTAAACTTGTGTGTAATGACTGGTAATACGCATTGCAGAAAGGTTTTGTGGGGCGGGCATGTGTTGGAGTGTGACGGGGAACTGAGGCCATGTTTACAAAGAGTATCAAAACTCAAAAGGTATGAAGGTTTGATGCATTAACATATATCAACTCGAAGGAACCTATTCTGGAAAGAATCGGTCAGTCCATCACTAATGTCTTTGAGCTGGAGGTTGA
The DNA here is from genome assembly GCA_916701665.1 of Sebastiscus tertius. Classification (NCBI taxonomy): domain Eukaryota; kingdom Metazoa; phylum Chordata; class Actinopteri; order Perciformes; family Sebastidae; genus Sebastiscus; species Sebastiscus tertius. The sequence goes on from CAKAOH010023807.1 coordinate 12,497, forward strand.
AGGTGAACTGTCCCTTTAACAAGTGCGCTGCGTTCGGGGTATGTTGTAAGGGTGTGCGTGATGACATCATCCGGAAAAGAGCTTGTGAAAAGTTTTACCTTGTTATCTGTTCTGTGGACTGGAACTCCTTCATCTTTTAGCGTCTTTGAAGGGTGGCCGCGGCCCGATCGTATGTTTTCGAAGAAGGCCGGCAATCGGAGGACCTCACTGGAACATGGTGACGCTCCGACCGGCTACGTGTCGCGAGACCGGAGTGGTTGGCTTGAGGGCGGGTGACTAGAGTTGTCCTCGGAGACGATGGAGTAGAACTTCGGCGGCGGCAATGTACTGTCCGTGCCTTGTGCTGACCTTTCTGACGAGGAAGGTGAGAGTGGAAGAGACTGTGTTGAGGCTGACTGGACTCACTCTTCCGGAACGGCGTTTGGATTACGGGAAGTGGATCTCGGCACGGAGGCGGCCGGCAGAGAAGTATTCAGCTTCTGCCACTGGTCTGCTGGCGTGGACTGATGGAAACTTTGGACGTGACGGTATACCATTGTGCTTTACGTTTTTAGTTCGTTATTACTGGCTGTGGAAATCTGGTTCTCCACTGTACCCTGTATGCGTCTGCTAAATGGCTATCTCTGTATGTCCGCAGGCTTTCACATTGGTTGGCTCTTATATATAAATCGCTCCATTGAGTGGTACCTTCGTATCTGTGTACATACATGTGCACAAATTGCAATCAATATGGCCTGCACTCTCACAATGTTCTACAGATGTTGGTCCCAAAGGTTAGAACAAAGCTAGGCAAAAAAGCATTTACACTGCTCCTTCTTCCTGGAATAATGTACAGAAGGACCTGAAATTGTCAGAGCTGATTACTATGGGGGAATTTAAGTCCATTTTAAAGGATCGAGAAAGTGGCACTATAGGTCGATTTGATTGCTCTTGAATTTCTCACTGAATTGTCGCCAGGTCACTCTTGGAAAAGAGATTTTAATCTCAATGAGTTTTTTACCTAAAAGATATATATATATATATATATAAAGCTGCATATCCTTTCTCCTCGCCCTGCAGCCCCCACAATGCCTGCACACTTGTGTGGATCATTTGATATCATTATCATCATGCTGGAGTGGCCTGTGTGGCCTGTGGAGCTTGTGATAGCAGTCTGATCCCTGAGCGCTATCTACTCACAACATGGTTCAGATGCATTGTGCCTGTGCATGCTTCAGTGATTATAGGCCTCGGCCAATGAGAGCTTTCTCCAGAGCTATACGAGGCTATCGGCAGCGCCAATTACTTTGCTCTACACACTTAAAACAGAATGCCAAGACTGCAATGCCAGAGCAGATAAGATGAAGAGGAGATCAAAATCCTCTTCTTTTTCCTTATCAAACCGCTACTGGGTGCTGGAATGATTGTAGCTGTGTGTCGAAGGCTGACCCTCGTATAGCAAAAAACTTATTTTAATGCACCCTGTGAAGTTTTGAGATTAGAGGATATAGTATTAAAATCCACATTTCTTTCAGTCCTATAATGGAAAATCACATCCAAGGCGTAATTTCACAGACTAATGAAAACTGTGTTTAAACAGCAGGGAAAAAAACCCATATATTGCAATATATCACACCCGACACAGACAGCACGGAGGCGGCACAGTTAACCTATTCATGTAGTGTTTGTACCGTGTTTCTTGAGCGCTGCCACCTCATCAGGAGAGCCACTGATCTCTGTGTTGTTGTTTTGTTTTGGGGGGAAAGACCGAGCCGGGCCCCCTGCTGTTCCCGGTGCTGCTGTAATTATTCTGTTGTTTGAGGAATATTTGGCCTGACATTTTGTATTCCCTTTGCAAGCCAGAGAGATTGGAACAAAAGCAAGCATTACGGCTTTCCATGTGGAAAGCCTATTGCTTTGGATGTATATGTTCTTGGTTTTTACAGAGCTGGATTGGACTTTTGTGATCATTGCTGGGTTGCATTTGCCATAGTGTTGTGTTTGCATACATTTTTATGTGCCCTTTTTTTCAACTGTGTGTAATCATGCAGAAAATGCTCTGGAGATGTCAGAATTATTCTTACGGTATCTGCACAGCTAAATGTTATTCTATGCAGTATCTACTTGAAAGCACAATGTCTATATAAATTCAGTTAGTTTAAGTAGCTGGCTGACTAATAAACCAACATGTTCTCATCCCAACTCGTCATATACTGACGCTTTGTCAGATCCCTCGGCGTCACATGCTTTTTGTGGTGAATTAAACAAAAACACTTGCTTAGGTTCGGGCAGTTAGATGCTAAAGGGGGCTTTGTGCGTCAGTATCTAACGCAGACTGCCGCGACAAAACATCGGTATTTGACGCCCTGGGAATGACAACGGGCTGAAAAAACAAAGTGAATAGTCCCCGCATGATGCACAGGAAATATGCTAAACAGCCCGTTCTCATTCCCAGGGCGTCAAATACAGATGCTTTGTCATGGCTGTCGGCGTTCGGTACCACTGTATCATTAACTATAATGTAAACCCACCCACGGCAACAGTTAACGCTCCGAGAAAATGACAAACCTGCTTGAAGGTGAGTGTGTAGTGCTCAAAGGAGTGTCTGTAAAACGGTGGATAAACACATTGCATTTCCCATATTCTTCACAATAAAAATCCCCCGTTCTTTTTGCTGCTTATTCTCTTCCTCCCTGCAGTATTAGTAGAGTTGTTTTTATTAAGAATAGCTGCTAACAAAGCATCGCTAATTCAGACATAAACATTTAATTTCCCATAAATTCCTCCCAATAAAAGTCCTCCCGTTATTTTGTTATAAAAGCTTTTATTATGAACCAGCAAAATCAGGAAATGTTGGGTTTTCATCAGCAGTAACTTAACACAACTCATACAGCTGCAAGTGAAATGGTAAAATAAAGCAGATATCTGAAACTAAACTTCAAACCACAGAGATTCAGTTAGAAGTCGGGATGCACCATAAAATCAGCGCATCATCAGTATCGGCAGATAAAGGCTTTAAAACGAAACATGAAGAGAACAATTGATTTGTTTTTTCTTCAAGAAAAATGCTCTAGTATCCGTTACACCTGTCCCCGGGGACCTTCCTACCACCGACACCGAGCTTCAGAGCCGGGGATGAGAGTGAGCTGGCGTGTGTCAGCTTTGTGCAGAGCACCGGAACAAATGCACCAACGCATCATCGACAGCATGATAATAATGCACTTCATGTGCCTAGTCTGATAGTCTGTAGATACTGTATATAGCCTCTATAGCCGCTCTCTGAGCAGCGGCTGAGCGGCTCTCGTTCTTCAGAAGCAGACCATTTTAATTAGCAAAATAAAATGACAGTTACAAAAAAAAAGCCAACTACTAACTAACAGAAAGGACAGAAATACGCACAATTTGACTAACCTGCTGAAACTTTGAGAACTGAAAATAACACCGCTATCTTATCATTTTCATGTGTGGCGTCGGCTTGTAGTTTACGTTAGCCATCTTGTTTACTGTGCCACTAACCAGGGTTGTACAGTCCTTGTAAATTTTGATTGTTTGTTTGTTGGATTAAATCCAAAGTGGCAGAAACGAGAAAAGGATTTTAATTTTCGTTTCCTCCCCGCTGCCAGAAAACTACTTTGCTGGGAGGAGGGGGTTGCTCTGAACCTCTGGTTGCTAGCAGCTGTAGCAACTCAAATTCAGCCAGTGCAAACCCCAGCACCGGGAGTCACTGCGGGCTGGTGCCGCTGGGTCTAACCTGTGTAACAGCAGCAACAGAAAGTTTGCTGATCTGGTTGGGGAGTCGGAATGGTCCGGTATCAGACCCCCCCCCCCCAGCGCTGGAATTTGCATTAGCAAACTGCTAATTGCTGGCTGCTCTCCTCCCGGCGAAGTTGGCACTCCTGGTGGCCGGGAGGACGAAACCAGTCGTTTTCTTGTTTCTGCCACTTTGGATTTAATCCAATAACAGGGATGCAAACAACTCGCTTTTTAAATGTCAATTTTTGAGGCACGACTGAGGTCTGAAACAAGGACAGAGACAAGTGTGTCTATGTGTGTGTGTGTGTAATGTGACCTCATAGAAAAATGTGAAATGACCACGACCTCTTGACAGTGCATTACGTGGTGGGGGCACCGGATGTGTGAAATTAACGTGCTGCCACTACCACTGGTGTGTCTGTGTGTGTGTGTGTGTTTGAGAGAGACATAGAGAGGGGAGGAGAGAGTGGACTATTGCACGCAATGTTGCCCTGGGACCTTGTGGAAGATACTTGTTGAATTTCCAATTTATTTAATCACATAGCACAGGCCTTCGTCACATGGATATATACAATGTCACTTTTTTTTTCAGGTAGCTCTCACTTTTTTCACCATACATGTGTGCGCACCCCTGCAATAAACAAATTAAAAAATCATATCGATCATATCAAAAACTAATTTCAGTAGATATCTTTGCAGCACCATACATAGACGTCTTTGGCATAACGTCAACACTGTAACCTCTTCACATTCTGTTGCCAATGTAAGTTCATTTAAATAATTGAAATTCAGGCCCTATCTTACACATTGCATCCTTTAAGGACTACTACTTTAAACATGTCCACCAGACTTGTTATCCTGGCAGACGTGTTGTTGGCACGGTGAAGGCGCTTTGTTGCTGTGAGGCGAAACTGTGCCGGCTCGTACATATGATAAAACAAGCCTCTTGGAGAAGGAAATACCAGCAGAGTTGTGTTGGGTATTGAGAGAAGAGCCTTGAAGAGAGTGAGATGTCTGTCTCATAATTAATTAATTACGGTGGAAGACCCAAACGGTCTGTGAGGATAATGTGACAAGCTGAGACAAGGACAGAGATGACCTGTGTCATGTCCTGGGCTCTGTTGTTGTTGCATGTAATTATACAGAATAGGACATGAAGTGATTTAACCCTTCCCTGGAGAAGAACCAAAGACAAATCAAGTTTGCTCCACTTTATAGCTCTCATATTATTCAGTTAATTCTCAAATGGTTCAATGTAAAAAAATAAATTAAAAAAAGATGTAATTTGTGTTATTTTGGAAATAAACAGCTCTGTGAAAAGTTCACTCAGTGACTTTGAAGACAACATCCTCACAGTCAGAACAGTCTGGATACTGGACCCTGACAGAAACACCTCTAATTCCACCGAGGTAAACCTGCTGAGGTGAGCCTCTCCAGTTCAAAACTGCAAACTGACCTGATTTGAAGGATTTCAGGGGGAGCCAATCAAGAGCATGTCCAGCTGTGATGGATTTACAAGAGTCGATCAGAAGTGGCCTGGAGGAAAAGGTGAAAGTTAAAATCCTTAAATTTAACCTCATGTAAAATAGTTACACAGTATACTCCTGTCAGTTGTAAAGAAACTTCTCATATTCACGGCTTGGTGCCAAGTTGCAATCTCTCAGCATTAGAATTTCGTATAGAAAATCCTCTGATCTCTGAGTCTGAGGACGGGAGATGGAGAGACAGAGACAGTTGATCAGAGAGGGGAGAGGACGGGAGATGGGGAGACAGTCGGCTGCAGCTGGACTCTAGCCGGCGCTGCAGTAACGTTACTGATCTCCATTTCAGCATCAGCTTATGAAATTAGCTGTTTTGTCCTTGATTTTAAACATTGTAAAACTAATCTTGACATCCAGGAACAACACAATAGTGTCCCCCCTTTTGTTTTCTTCTGTCCCGTGTCTCCTCAGTCCCTGTCTTTCACTGTCTCTACCGTTGTATCTGTGTAACTCAGCCGAGCCAACCATTCTTGTGATGTCACAGGCTATATCACTGGAGTACTGCAACATGGCGGTGCTCTTGCCACGAGAGATGAAACAAATCTGCTTTTTTTCTTTTAAATGCTGACTTTTGTCATGTTTGTAATATAATTGTTCATTAAAATGGAAATCCATTTAGTAAACCAGCTTAACTTGGTTGAACGTTTCACATCCACTTTAATGCTTCAGTAGGCAGAATGTTGTTGGCATCATTGGGCAAAAATTCCATAATAACCTTTCAGCATATTGTATTTCAATTGTTCTGAGAGAAAACTAGACGTCTGCACCTCCTCATGGCTCTGTTTTCAGGTTTTAAAAAATCGACTTTGGCCAATCACAGGTCATTTCAGAGAGAGCGTTCCTATTGGCTATGAAGGCAGCTGTAAATCACTTGCAAACTCGCGATCAAACGGTCAAATTAGGCAGCGCTGATCAAATATGAATCAATATTCTGTTACTGTAATGCCTATTTTTCTCCTCAGATGTTTTCAGAAACATCTTGTAGTGTACTGTTTAGCTGTAAAATGAGAAAGTTTGCTCCGGCCGGTGGGCGGTGCTTGGTATTTCCTCAACTGATCTCAACATGGCTGCCGGGTCGCAAACTTTCTCATTGACAGTAGTGATCCAGAAAAAAAAATGAGCGGGCAGTAACTACCACGACAAAGTCAGGTCAAGTATTCTTTTCTCAGGATAGTCACGATTTTTAACTAATATTCAAACTAAGCAGTGTTACATCTAACTCTGGTGGCTGCAGTGTTTTATCCTCGTGCACTCTGTGGGTGATGAAATGAGCAATTAAATAGTTCTTCACACTGATCGAAATATACTCCGTCAGTGCGACCACGTTAAATCAATTGAGAGCTGTGTTTTATAGCGATAATAATAAAAGCAGTGGAGAATATGAATCATTTATAATTCATACATAAGACTGCTTGATTAAAATTAAAAAAATATATAAATTGTATTACTGAAATATCAGCTTTGCATTACTGTAATTATCTTAGTTAATTTAAAATGAATGGATTACCAGATTATAATTATTCAAAGCAGACAATTGCATTTATCTGCAGGCCATCTAAATGATATTTCTAACTAGCTGTGAAGACTTCTTTGACTCAAGGATCTGTCCAAGTTTAGAAACAATGAAACATCTGCAACATCTGCAATTATTGAAGGTAAAACTACCTTTTATTCTTCAACCCATTTTTGCGAGGCAAGCCTGTGAAGAACCTTCACACTGACTTGTAGGTCTCCGAAGAACAGCTTTGCAGAATCTACTATTAGTAGCACTAAAAGCAAAACACAGACAGATGAGGAACTAAAAGGAAAATCACCTCCAAGCTGTTGTGAAGTCTCCTCTCGTCCCTGCAGCTCTGAATCACGCTTCATATATCCATCACCTGACATGCAGGAAAACCTCTCCTCTAACTAAACCAAGCAGACTCCCTCCTCCTCCTCCTCCTCCTCCACGTGTTCATGATTCACAGTAAATGCCCCGCGGCTGTGATGTATTGAGGGGGGTGGGTTTGAAGCAAAGCTGTTCAGTTGTGTATGATATGCAACATCAAACCTGCCTTACAAAAACGACAAAGGTGCACTCTGATCCTCTGTCAGGCTTTCTTCCGGTATGGTAAAGTGATCACAGAGGTGAGAGCCTTAGGAGCTGCCACATGACGTATTGCGTTTGTCTCAAATGTTGGTAGCCATTGGAATACACATTGAAGGAGGGAATCTTTGGTCACAGCAGGATAAAATCAAGCCTCCATCTTAAGAGGAAAAGTCCATCGACGTGTTTTTATTCTGTTCTGGGCTGAATTCATCAAGCGTCTCAGAGTATAGGAAATCACTCCTAACTGGATAAAAATTAGCAGTGATGCATTTTGGGTCCTACTTTTAAAACTAGGAGTAAAAGCTTTTGAGTGGCTATTTCCACAGACTGTTCACTGACATAATTACACCATGAGGGGAGGAAGGATTACATACTGTATGTGTCTTGCATTCACACCTTTTCACATTCTGGCTAGAATGTAATTGTATTTTAATCCGTCTTGCATGCTTCTTGAATTAATTTACACTCAACTTTTTTGAGGTCAGAGAGCTATCCGATCTGCCCCAGATGCATGAAGTGTAAATGGAGTTATTGTCACCTGCATAATAGGATATAGGATATCTCAACTTCATTACAACAAGTAATATATGAAATATGTCTCATATCTATCTTATATCCACGATAACAGAATTTAAAGAAGATATTCAATTATGCAATTTTTAAATGGATTAGTGCACAAAATCCCAAATAGTCCATGAAGTAAGGAATAGTGATCCCACATTATTCATTATGCATCAACATTAATTATTACAAGTTATTCTCTGACGGATAGCACTGTTTTTTAAGTGTAGAGGGTGTGTGTGCCGGTGCCGTGCTGTCCCGTCCCGGGCACATACAAATAGAATAAAATTCACAGGGAGAAAAAAAAATCATGCTTGACTTTTTGTGGTAGCCTTCGCCAAAAATAGACTATTTTTAGCAGGGCGGAGAGCTGCCTCCGGGACGCTTCTGGGACATGCTGTGGTGCGTCTGATGGAATCACAAGCATTGTCTAGAATGGCCGCGATCAACACGGCGCAGCTGCACATGGTGTCAAACTATTGTCATTAATAGCTCGGTTTTCCAGCGGTTCGTAACAGGCTCGAAATCAAACCCACCACTGGTTATGTTCACAGCGTTTCACTTGCTGTTGCCCGGTAAAAGACACTGGTGTTGAAAAATAGTATTGACAGAAATGAGGGAGAGGAGAAAATGGCGAAATCAATTAGGGCAGTGTGGGTGGCGCCACTGTGGCTGCAGGGCATACGATTTTCAGAAGGGAATCATATATATCAAAGGTAACGTGATAATAACGCACAAACATGTCATACTAGCTTGTCGCGAAGGAGGTTAAATAACGCTCCAAAATTACATTAAATTTTGGTGAGGAAAAACCGTCATGGCCATTTTCAAAGGGGTCCCTTGACCTCTGACCTCAAGATATGTGAATGTAAATGGGTTCTATGGGTACCCACGAGTCTCCCCTTTACAGACATGCCCACTTTATGATAATCACATGCAGTTTGGGGCAAGTCATAGTCAAGTCAGCACACTGACACACTGACAGCTGTTGTTGCCTGTTGGGCTGCAGTTTGCCATGTTATGATTTGAGCATATTTTGTATGCTAAATGCAGTACCTGTGAGGGTTTCTGGACAATATTAGTCAATGTTTTGTGTTCAGAAAAGTACAACATGTCATCATAATTTCTCTCTCCTAGGAGTAGTCTTACGGAAAGTCAGTGTAGGAGGCTTCATAAATTAGCCCTCAGTGTTTCTAGTCCTAGGTTAACTGTCAGCACAATTTCTACAGGAGTGTACAGTGTGTGTGATTTCTCTTTTCCTTCAAACTGCCTCACCAACTTTTGACTATTTTCCTTCGTTTCCCAGAGTTCCTTCCCAAAACCCACAGAGACCTCAACTTGACTTGTTGCATCCAGTCACAGTTCTTACTTTAGAGTGATCCCGCTCCCCAAAGCTCCCTCTAAGCCCTCGGCCCCGTGCACTGAGTCTCGATTTTTGCAATTCCTAGTGAGTGAAACTCAGCAAGGGCGAGACGCTGTTCAGCCATCTGAAACAGAGTCAACTAAAGTGCAGGCTTAAACGCGAGCGCTATCTCAGAGGGCACTGTGAGTCAAGTTACCAGCCAGAGAGAGCAAGACAGAGAGAAAAAAAGAGGGAGAATATCATTAAGCGCTTTAGGGTCTGAATTATAATTTGCCATAAGTGGATCTTAAATTATGTACTGCATGTGTTGTAAAATGAATCCAGGAGGAAATAGAGCATGTACCTGTATGTTGGGGACTACCGTTGAGCTGTGGATTTATATACATTTGGTGCTCCACGTGTGTGTTTATGGTAATGAAGGAACATATCACCCAATGCAACAGAGGAATAAGATGCAGTATATCAAGCTTTGAGTACACACACAATGTTAGTAGGATCAGTTCAGTGTTGGTTTGGGTGTTTTCATGGGAGTTGTTGACAGTAATAGAAACAGAATATCAACAGACTTTTTCCTGCATTCTAAAGTTTAAGTACAAGTACAGATGTCTTATCAGCTAAATTGACATTAAACCTGCAATCATCAATATATCAGTAATAATGAACCAAATGGTTTCTGTGTGAAGATGGGTCGTGGTCGCGTCACTGTTCATACAAGCTATAAAAACATAGGGGCGGACAGGGGTGGAGCCAGACGCTGTTAACATTTGGGGCTCAGCCCAAATCTAGGAGGGGTCCGGGGTACGTGAGTGAATCTTTCAGTAGCTCACGATTCAATTTCGATTCTTGGGGGTCACCATTCCAGATTCAAAATTGTTTCTCAATTCAAAGTGATTCTCGATTCAGTACATATCCTCCTCTCTCATTTTCTTCACTTTCTCTTTTATTCATTTCTTCTCCGCATCCTTCCATAATTGGAAACTGACACATTTTGAATTTCACAAATAACCGTATGTAAAAGCTGTGAGCCATACGGAAAAACAGTACATGACCTCTCAAGAAACATGTAGCATATTACATGTGAGCATTTCCATTCTGTCCATTCCTTTTCCCCTGGGTTCTTTACACTCCTTTCCATCTGCCATCCCTCCATCCCTTCTCTCCCATCCCCTCTCAATCTTCGCCATCCTGTTGCTGTTTGAGTCAGGGAGCTTTTTTTCTCTTTTCCTATTTTTGCGGCGACAACATAAGGCTGTGCTGACGTGGTTTCAATTGAGCAGATATGTCAGTGGATTTATGGCTTCCAGATTCTCCTTTTCAGTTGACATGATGGCCAGGTCGTTGAGCCTGTCTTGGCCCATGGTTGGCCCCTTAACCATGTGGGAAGCATTCACAGCTGCAGCTGCTGACTGGAATCATCAGGGCCACTTGTGAGACCGCCTTCAGGGTGGGAAACATGTCTTCATCAAGCATTTGGAACACAGTGGCTGTGACAGTCTCTTTCTCCATCCTTTTCTTGAAGATTTTTTTTAGCCACCAGGAGTTCTTCAGGCTTTAATTGAATCCTATAATTGGTAGCAAAGCTTTTGAGGGCTTTTTTCAGAGAGAAAGGTCTCTGTGGTCGAGTTACAGACTTGAATACCTAACATATGATCTTCACCCTCACCTGAAAACTGATGGGTGAGCTTCCAGAAACGGCTAAAAAAAGCTGACACAAAGCTGAAATCATCTGAGGTGGTCAGATTGGAGGTTGACCGACAGGCTGACTCCACCATCCAACCATCAAATCTTTTTTTGGTTTCTGCCTGGGACCAACAGGGAGCTGGATGTTATTTGCCTCACATAAGGCCACAGCCCTCTTGAACACATTTTCACCACTGGTCTGTGCGGACTGCAGAACTCTGTCAAAGTTTGAAGGATTGCTGTCTTGCACTTAACTGCTCCAAACTTTCCCCCTGCAAGTAACGCTGCAGCCCGTCTGTTATGCTGAGGAGTTTGGGAAACATCACCAGTATGTAGAGTAGTAGTAGTAGTAGTAGTAGTAGAGTGTCTTTGGCCTGCAGAGCTTTGACCGGATCCGTATTGGGCCATGGATGTGTTCTTGGTGCTGAGACATATTAAAATGGCAGGAAAGTTGTTCAGGACACTATTGACGGACCTCACCTGGCACGGCTATCTTGTTGAGTTTGTATGGCCTTAATGGGATAGTTTGGGTGTTTTGAAGTGGGGTTGTATGAGGTCCAATCCATATTAGTCACCACTTCACTCACTGCTACTAGCCGCAGATTCACAAACCTGAAACGTCACCCGTCTGCTAGAGCTAGGCAATAAATAGATTTTATTAATTTGAATTAATGGTTTAGGGCGATGTTTAGAAATGAAAAGTGATTTTCTCTTTAACTTGAGTAATTACGAAAGTACAAAACTGCCATCACTTCCCTGAGCTCCTGTAAAAAAAACGTCCTTATGTCCATAGTCCATAAGGTAATTGAGGTGACTCGACTGAATGGAACGCTTCTACTTCACGGCGGTTGGCATCCGAATGAAACACGACACACACAGGACAACAACCCCCCCATTACAATGTAAGGGAAGACCTATTGATGCCAATATTTCCCTAGTAGAATAGAACTTTTGCTCCATTGATTTGTCGATCCAGTGAGAGGAAATGACACAAAGTTGAAGGTATTTTATGAACCTAAAGGATTCGCTCCAATGGGTCAAAGGCCACAGTTTTGTCTCCCACAGTGAGTGCAGAGGGGGGAAACTGGGCAATAAGACACAAGCTATAACTCTATTTCTTCCTCTGTAACTCTCCAGTTGCAGGATATACCGGGACCAATATGAGGTAACGACATAGTACGTTAATACATTTTGCATCGAGCCTCCAGGTTCTTAATAGTCCCTCCATCTTGGCTCAAGGGGGCAGAGTCCCATATTAGAAGCCTTTGCCTTACAATCTCCCAACTTTGATCCAATACTGTCACTGAAGTTTTTATTGCCATTTGGACCTGAGAGTGACAGTCCTGCAACATTGATGCGACCTCTGGTGAATGGAAGATATCATAAGCTGCCAGGTATTGATGCATTCATTCATCATTTATTTTTGAAGCTATGGTCAGCAAGATTTTCAAGTTTGTATCAATTTTAGATTATCTTCACATATAGTATAAATTAGTAGGACAGTAAATTCATATCTGGATTGTGTCTAAAATGAACTGTTTGGTCCACCCGTTAATGTTACCATTATCTGTTGGCTAAAATTATGATTGTACTTTTGAAAATATCACCCATTTTCAAAGCTATTTCCTGTATAGAACTGTGTACTGCGCAACGTATTCATTAAAAAGACAAATGACAGTGGGTGAAGATAACAGAGGAGGTGAGGACACACACAGTTAAAATGACATTTTGAGTAATTGTGATCCTTTATGTTCCAGAGCGTGATGGATTTAGTTCCTATGTAGAAATGAGGACGTGCAGCATGTACTGTACATGCTCTACCTCTGTGAGAGAGCAAGAACTGTAAGCCTGGTCTGCAGTTCACTTTGATTTGAATAAGAGAAAATGACATTTTTAGTTGTAGGTTAACTATTTCTTTAATATAGTCTAAATGTTTGATGGCAATACTGTGCAGCTAGAGAGATCAAGTAAAAAAATCAAGCAGATTTCTCTGTTCAGGTGACTGAAAGCTGTAACAAATTGCAAATTGCTTTTTTTTTCAATCCAATAAGTAATTCAATTCGATTCAAATCACTTTATTTGTCCCTGGGGGGCAACTGTAGAGGCTCGTATAGTAGTACAATTAACAGCACAGTACAGGAAAAATTTAAGTTAATAAAATGTATTGATATATACATACTGATTACAATGTTTTGCATGAACAAAAATGGATTTGTTAACCAAGCCGTTGTTTTGTTGTGATATTTTGGTCAGATACGACATCTAAAAGCTATATTTGCCCAGACAAATTGTACCCAGTGTTTCTGAGGCAAACCAGAACTGATTGATTTAGATTTAACTGGATATTGACAAAATCCTGATATACCCACATGGGGTTTTAATACTTATTTCGGTGGGGGGTTATGGACCTTGTTAACACAGACATGTAGAAAGTGTTGATAGCATTTCTCACATGTTGTAGCTGGGACAGATTTGCAATCAGGGTCTGCCTCTGTGGCACCAGAAGGTCAGACACATTTCATAAGTCTAATTTCAAAAACGGATAGGCCTAATGAAATCTGCAAAATTAAAATGTGTTGTTAGTGCAAGCTGTAGCTCTCTCCTGTGTTCTGCTCAAGAGTTGCTCCATTAATTGCAGTGGGCTGTGATTATTCACAAGGGTTTATAATTAGGAGGGAGTCAGGAGTGTTTTATGCTGGGTAATTGCATGCATCTAGCCGCCACCATTCCGCTGGGGAGCAGTAAGCTACAGTACCATTGTCAAATCAAAGGGGCCTGCTTTGGCCCTTGTTGCTTGAAATTGATTTTGAAGCACTCATCAAACAGATTGCTTTTTGTAAACATCACTCTTCCTTAATTTTACAGATTCTGATGATACGCTGCAGAGCCATTATACATTTTCTGTTGAATTCAGATGCATCAACCAGCTTCCCACCAAAGGGTTTTTGGGGGAGGAGGTGAAGGCTACATAATATGCAAATTGCTTCATATTTTTCTCAATTTTAAACCCCAGACAGAAATGTATAATCAGTTGTGAAAGGCCAGGCAATTGGAAAAGGTTGTCACCTTCCATTTCTTTGTAATATGAAATGAATAGAACTAAATGGCGACATGCTATTTTATCTGGAATTGTGTCCTTGCTTGACGTGGGACAAAGATAGAGAAAAGCAGGTTTTGAATTATGTTCTTAGGGCCTGCCACAAGGAAAAGACTTTGTTTACCACTTTGATTGCATTTAATTGCTCACTGCATGTGAGAACCTGTTTGCTCTAAATGACTTCAGTCTTGCAGCACTTTGACTGCTTTAATAAAACGTGTCCGCGCAAATATGACTGTGTTAACATTTCCCAATCGTTTTTTTGGCTCTCTGCGTCTACCATATGGTGCCATGTGGTGTTGTTGCACAGGCTGCTCAAAATGCAGAAAATTCACATTAATTTTCCCCTATAAAGTCAGGGGCATCCATTTGGATTTGCATGACGTGTCACAGAGGCCACATGGGGACTCGGTGAAAGAGTGCGAGACCGGTCGGCAGCTCCACCAAGGACTGCTGTAGCAGCTGTTTTCCTGGATGTCTGTTCCTAGGTAATGTGCCTCTAAACTTGATGGGCTAGAACAGCTTGCTCTTGTTCCATTCTGTTCAGCGGGGCTGACTAGCACCGGAGTTAACTTGTCACAAACTCAACATCTACTGTGGGAAGCCGAGGGCTGCCTGCCACATTTAGTGCGCTCTCGAGCAAAATGGATGAAACGCGGCTATGAGATAAGATGACAGGAGACACGAGAAGGATGACTGGTTGCTGTGCTATTCATTATTCAGCAGCAGTGGTCAGACAGTACAGGGCTGCACTCATGTTTTATTTGAAATGGCATGTTATTTTGATGTCGAACCTTTCGCAAAAAAAAAAAAAAAAATGCTTTTCAAGACGGTGTTTTCAAGACATGAAGAAGAACTTGACAATTGTGAATTGTAATTGTGTGGAGAAAAACATTTTTAGGAGGCTTGTATGACCTCTAAAATATGGAGTATTTTACACCTCCATATGAATGGGAGTAATAATAATAATTCTGAAATGGCTTTTACTCTATTCTGTTGTGCTTCATGAATTACAGCCGGAGATGAGGTGGCCCTGTCAGTGCAATGGAAGGAATGGCTGCAAAGCCTTTGAGTAGGTCAAGGACAGAAGTGAAAGGACTATGAATTTTATATGTTGCACATCATAAATATTCACAACTGAGGAGAGAAGAGACAACAGTTCAGTTGTCAGTATCCATCAATGTTCAGCATGAGGCGGGGATTTAGAGCAATCTGCCAAGTTTTTATCACTGAAATCGAAATATAGTATCTAACATCTAATCTAATGTGAAATGTGATATTGATATATTACCTGGAGCATAATATGTCATCATTATTGTCTTATAACCAGGGGTGTAACGGTGCACAAAATTCGGTATGTTTTCAGTACAGCAGGGAGAACCAAGATGATGATAATATATATATATATATATATTTTTTTTTTTTATTTTATTTTATAAATGTTGACATTCAACAGTGGCTCATAAGTCTTGCTGTCATATTGTCAAAAAGAAAAAAAAAAATAACAAAAATAAACGTCACAAATATCTGTACATCTGCAGCTTGTGCTCGTTCATACAGGGAAGTAAAAGTAAAATGCACACGTGAAGGCACAGTGTAGCTCAAAACACTTTGACCATATGTTTTAATTCTGTATTGATCCAGTGTGGTCGCATATGCAGCGATAAACACTCTTATAGCATTAGTAACTTTGGCATGGTCTGAATTTGCAGTGGGAGGCGGACTGAATGCTGTGTGGAGAAGGACTCGTCGTCCAGACCTATTGGGGTGTGGCCGTCATAAATCATATGTTTGAAGTGTATCCACAGATATACCTGACTTCAGTTAAACAGTGTCGGCACACAGTTTGCCATAAATCAGCAAATTCCACTATAATGTTTTTTTTTGCTACATTCCAAAGAACACATGTCGTGAGTTTCGCTTTTTCTACGCTGTCAACACAGCAAACAGTCTGGTCACGCATGCCAAATGCCATTTACAGGCCAGAGGCTGGGAGTGGAGACATAATGGAGACATTACATGAACAAGTTTGTATTATTAAGATGTTTTGCGTCAACAAGTGACAACATCACTTAACATCAGGCATTCATGTAATAAATACAGTGTTTATGTGGGCCTGCATAGTGTACATAAATAGATAGATGGGAGATACTTTAGTCATCCCCTTGGGAGCTTATTAGCATATAAATATATATATTAGATTACTTAAAAGCAAAGTCGCATAAATAAATAGATAAAAGGTGCCAATAAAATGAAAAGTACTTGAAGGGTTGGCTTATTGCTCAGTGTCCAGTGGGTATGGGGCGGACAGGAGGGGGGACAACCAACAGCCCAGATCATGATCCCTTGCCATCGGCTGAAGGCTGACAAAGGATCTCTTGAACCGTTGAGGCCTGTAGTGCAGCGAGAATAAATATATGGGATAACAGCATTTTCCCCCAGGAGTCATGTCGGCTCGCATTAATTCATAGTCATGGTAACCAACCACAATGAAACAAATCAATGTACAAAACATGCAGAGGAACAAATCACACCGAGGGCCACATTGGAAACATTGGAAAGTGTTGCATTACGTTTTACATACCAATAAACTTCCAAGGATGGTTTTATGTCTGTTGTTTTTATACCCAAAATAAAAATCAATCAATCATATCTTATATCTGCTGCTGTGAAGAGTGTTAGCTAATGTTATTTAAGAGTTTAAAAAGTGTGAAACCCTTTTTAGTTTAGCTGAAGATTAGAGCACGTCTGAAGTGTGGAATGTGTGGTTTCCATAGCAACCAGCATGCCAGCATCCACTAACTGAGCCTCCCGTGAATGTCACGGTTCAAAACTATTTTCCAAAGATCAAACTTTTTTTTTTTTTTTTCGTCAGTAATTGACCCTTTCTTAGCCCCGCCCCCTTCTTGCTCTGTGCACCAATAACAGTTGAGCTTAAGCTTGGAACCTGTCAGAAGATCGGTCAACTTTCTCCTTTTCTGTTGGGTTATAATTAGATAAGCTAAGTCTGTTCAAGGTAATTATTACCATGTAAGTCACATGACATTGGTGTCACAATCTTCACCGACATATATAGTCATAGTTACTATAGAAGAACTTTCATTTTCTGTTGATTTTGGCAGTCCCTTTGGACAAAAGCGATAGTTGTTTTTTTTCTGAGCACCAGAGTCCCTTTAGAAAACCTCTAATTTTTACTGCAGCATTAGGGTCTGACAGTCTGCTCCACGCCGTCCTGGTTCTGGTTCTCCCTCCAGCGATATGGCTTGGGCCCTACAGCAAGCGTGGTGTCAGTGTTGGCTCCCAGTGGGGACCGGAGGAGCAGCGAGGCGAAGCTCTGCTCCTGGCTGGAAGAGGAGCCGCTGCTGCCGGGCGCAGAGCTCTCCACCTCCCGCCGGAGCTCCGACTGCAGGTCCCTGATGGAGGCCCGCAGCTGGAGTTCTGAGCTGAAGGAGTTTCTGGGGAACCTGCATGATTTTATCTGACTTTGTTCCTTTGTTTGTATTATCTCTGCTTCGTGCCGCCCCAGAGTCACTTTTAAATTGTATTTATTTTCAACGTCTAGCATCCCAACTGGAAAAGACCAGCTGTTGCCTTCTTGAAGCCATATTCCTAGAAACTATCTAATAATAATAGTACACACTGCAACACCCAGTTAATGAATGGATTTTTAACACGGTAATTTCACTTTTTTTGTGGAGCAAACATCAGACACATATTCGAAGCACAGCTTTTTTTTTTATATTATAAAACACTTCTGGCAAGTGAATGTATAACGCCACGTCTACTGACAGCTGGTAAACACAACAGGACAGTATAGTGAACACATCTTTGACGAGGCTTGTCATGGCTGTCTTCAATTTGAAAAGACACTGCAGATGGAAATAAATTCTGTCCCGAATAATAATTGCATACACTTTAACAGACATGTGCTGCCTATACCCGATATTTACCTCGTTGTACTTACCCTTAATACAACTCATCCTCGACAAGAAGACTTCCCACAGCTTGAGCCACTCATACCTGCTGCTTCATGTTCAGACTACACTCCATTAAGCCGGTCTCCTTGCTCTCACCGCAGCACAGCAGTATGGCCGAATGGCGTGCAGACATTGTTCCGGTATTCATAGTATGAATGTGACACAGTGCTTCCTCTCTCAATACAGACTGTGAGTAGTCCTTCATGCTCTCTATATACTCGTTGTCCTGAGGCAAGTGGATTAATATTTCAATCTTGAACCTTTATCGTACCGTGTTGTCCCAAGTATTCTTTTGTATGTTTCCACAGTGCACAGACATCAGATGAATCCACTCACTATGCATTATCTATTTGTCCACTAAATCACCAATAAAACCCCAGGACAGCATGCTTTACTGAGACTACAAGGGACAACAAAGGCATTATGGCTGTCATAGTGGTTACTAATGCATGCAGACTGTCTGAGGAAGTTTTCATCAAAGTGCCGTATAGTGCTGCAT
Source organism: Sebastiscus tertius (assembly GCA_916701665.1). Classification (NCBI taxonomy): domain Eukaryota; kingdom Metazoa; phylum Chordata; class Actinopteri; order Perciformes; family Sebastidae; genus Sebastiscus; species Sebastiscus tertius. Next base: position 31,036 of record CAKAOH010023807.1, read on the forward strand.
AAAAGTAAAACAAGGTGGAATTGCCACTATAGTGCTGTTGTGGAGTGATATGATGGCAGCCATTTCCATTTTTTATGAAGCACAGCTTATCACATTTAAAACCGATCCGTCTTTTAACCGATCTGATTGTTTGCCTGAAACTGCTTCTTGTACAAGAGGTCATCATACCCTTCCTGTCACATCAGCATCCATCAGCCGCACACACACACACACTTATCAATCAAAGCAATGCTATCTTTAATCCTATCTGACACGGCAATCTGTGTTCGATGGTCTGCCACCTCATGATTACCAATTCCCACGCAGAGATTACAGCTACACAACCCTCCACTGACGGGAGCTCTTAACAACCTTGCTCCCAAGGTGCCTCTGCAAACGGGCAACATGATGATGTTGCTGCGTCTACGTGCCAGAATGACTCTGGCACATCGAGGAAGGAATTGAAAAACAAGTACAAAAAATGAGGAACAAAGGCACAGTAAACATGTTTTTCACCACAAAGAAAACTATCATTTCCGAAGACTATGTGCTGAAAACAAGTCACTGGGTTTTATAATGTTGAACATGTAAAAAAACGCAGAGGGAGAATGTTTTTAAAGTGGTGACATGATTAATTTCTTAATGTTAGAGACATACTTCAACATTTTTGTTTTTTTTGTGTTAGAAGACTGATACTACTCTCATGTCTGCACAGTAAAGGTGAAGCTATACAGCCAGCATCCGGTTAGTTTATCTTATCTTAGCATAGAGCTAAGATAAAGGGGGAAACAGCTGTTACTGTAACAACATCTGCTTACCAGTACCTCTAAAGCTCATGTTATACCAAGACTGTCCTCCCGAGAAGAACGACAGCATCAGTCGTTTCAGCACATGCCCCAAAACGACATATCGGGACTTACGTTCAAATGACAAAGCCTTCTAGTGGCCGTAGTAGTTTTTACGGGAGCAAAGGAGGAAATTAGGTGACATTATTATCACGCCACATCATCTGCATAGGGGAGGAGGTCATCAAAACATCAGCTGTTCTTTTCCCATTTTACAACTTACGTTTTTTTTTCAGCGTGACCACAATCATTCCCTAACCTGCTCACGTCATGGGTGATATCACCTGTCATCAAATCATAGGTCCCCGTATACACATCAGTTGTAAATAGCGTAAATGCGCCAATTCTTGCCAAAAAGAAAAAAAAAAAGTTTTGAAAATGTCTGATGTTGTTCAGTGCGTTTGGCATATGGGCCAGCCATTAAGACAAGATTAGATCAGATAAGATAAGATAAGATAAGATAAGATAAGATATTCCTTTATTAGTCCCACAGTGGGGAAATTTGCAGTGTACAGCAGCAAAGGGGATAGTGCAAAAAATACAAGATGCATCAGCTAACACAGTAAATAAAAGCAGTTAAACAAAGTGTAACATATGTGAACCATTTAAATAAAAGGAAGTATAAAAATAGGAGCAGTATATACAGTATTCACAATAAACAGACTATTAACAAAATTAAGTGGAAAATTATATTGCACAGTGAGAATGAAATGAATTTCCACCTGAAAATATTGTACCATATGAATTACACCTGAGTAGTAATAATGATAATGATTAGGAATTATGGGCAGGTGGACAGACTTTCTAAATTGGGCCCCTCATCCACCCCGACTCCAGGTCGTCTAGTTTCATATGATACCATAATCTTCGCTCAAGCTTTACAACAGAGCCCATTACAGCAGGTTTTATTTGCTAGTCTGCCTAGCTCCTCACTTTTACACGTTCAGCTTCACCTGTCATACCTGGTGCTTCTTCACACTTTTCTTTGTCCAGAAATTTGGTCATTGCCTCTCTGATCCTTTCATTTTCTTGTTCTCTCTGTAGCCTGGCTTTAATTTATTTGAGCCCATGATCAGGGTTTTCCACAAAGGTATGGAGTAGCTAGCCAGTGGGAAACAGTAGCCAGCTAGGGGAGTCCGGGGGCATACGCCCCCGAAGGAAAAAAAAAATCAAAAGCCCAAATTTGGTTCCTCTGGTACATTCTAATGCCACTATGCTATCATATACACCGATCTTAATTATTGCCTATTTTAATGAGTTTGCCTGCCTGATTGTAAACAAGTAGTGAATTATTGTAGAGGAGAATCAGGCTTTTAATTTGTTTTAGCACACAGTCTGTAAATAGTTATTAATATTTAAAACCATGTCTATTCCTGACAGATCAGAACTTTTGTAATTAAGAATCATAAACTTTATGTATTATTTATTTATTGACACCTTCACTGTAGGTTTATCAAGACATGCCACAATGATGGTTAATGTATAAATGCGCTCTTATTCAATGTAAATAAACAAGCTTATTTTAAGGTCTTATCTAGCCTATGTATTGATTTTAAAATAAAAAATATTTATAAAATAAACCTGTAAAAAGAACTCTGAAATAACAAAACATATGAATCTAGTTAATCAAGTCAACTTCTATCATCTTCGTCTTCATTTTCATCTTCACTAACATCATACTTTATCATATACAGCAGGAAGTTCCATTACATCATATCTATATTTATGATTTGAGGCATGTGAATCCGTGTATGAGTCTGACCCTCTGGAGGTAACGTCATCTCTCATTGATCAGCTGGAGGGACACAGATCAGGCTCCAGTGTTTCCAATTATTTATGCCCGGCACAGTTTCATTATGAACCAACAATATTGTTTACATTTCTCAACGGGAGGGGTCGGTCAGTCGGTCAGCGGCCGCGCAGTCTGCCCGGAGGATTCAACTTAGTGGTTGAATGATGGCCGCTTGCCTGGTGTGGAAGTATCCCTGTTGGACCTCTCCTGGCGCATTTCCTCCGTGCGGTATATAGACCTCGCCGCTTTCCAGGTCGAGTTTCGACCCCACTATTTTCCCAATAACAGCGGGGGTGGGGGTATAAGATGACAAGTTGAAAGGTGTTTTAATGATAATTTACCAATACATTTATTTATCATGTAAATACATTTAAGGTGCTCTATGTAAGAATCAGAAATTGCTTGTTAACAGCGACACCTGTGGCCGTTAAGTCAACGAAAGTCATCGTCCTGTTTACTTGCGCTCGCGCTTGTGCTCGCGCTTGTGCTCGCTCTACGTAGACATGAACGAGCATCAGTCAAAACAGTGAGGCGACACACGTCAGCTAAAACCACAATATCACTCTGTATTTCACCTGCTTGGCAGTAATGTTAGCTGACCAGACGAAGGTCTCTCCATGAATCAATGCTGATACTGTGTTGTCCTCCTTCAGACTCCCGTCTTCTGCAGTGTGTAGTGTGCGCGCATGCACGTGAGAGGTGGAGCGAGTGAGAACGAGCGCGGTGTGTGAGTAAAGGCAAGCAGGCAGGCAGAGGAGCGGAATACAGCAGAGACTCTGGCCCTGGAGACCAAAGCTACGGTCTCCCTTGTGTCTTCTGGTCACGGTTGGGCGGCTGGAGCAGGAAGAGTTAACATTGTTTTGCAAGACGGGCTTCACTAGATATAACTTTGTGGTTTTTGGTGCTTCCGTGTAGTTTGTGTTGGAACAGCATAGCCACACGCGAGCGCGCATGGGACACCAACCTGATTTATACGTGTAAGAAGTTACAAACAGTACCTTTAACTTGTACTGTCAGTGATATAGGTCAGTAAGTAAACTGTTGTACTTGATCCAGTTTAAGGGTTAACCAAAGATCTTTGCATGTCTCTCTTTTCTGTTTTGCATTTGAAATGTTTTTGTCTTTTTGAAGTGGAAGATCTCAGATATATTCTCTCTTTAGCACGACTTGCTGCATGTACAAATTCAGAGGTGAGGGAATACAGTCAAACAAATGAATAAGTAAAACACCTTACTTTTCTTCTTAATCCACCTCAGTTGTTGATCAGCAGGTGGTACCAAGCAGCTATAGCAGTGAGTGATAATACTACCTTCATACTGAGCTGAGCTGAATAAATAGCTGAACACAAGCTGAATGTGTATAATGCCAGAGAACAGTGACTGGGCCATCAGATGATGTTTTGTCTACATCCTGCAGGGTTTAGACTTACTGTTGCTGTCTGGCTGGACCACCGCCAACTCTCCCAACCCGGTCCGGCCAATAGACTTATAAAAGATTAATGAAAAAGGATTTCAGATATAATATTTCCTTACGGATCTGCAAAAAGACGTACGAAGCAGTTGTGTGGTTCTAAAGTCAGATCTGCTTTACAGAATCAGCAATGAGATGAAGAATAATAACAAAGCTGCCATTTATGTGTTATTTGTTTCACAGTTCACTCAGTCTATTGCCGACACTAAAATGTGAGGTGCTCGAGATTTGATTATTTTTTTCATGTCCTGTTGCTCCATGACTGGCTGGCAAATCAGCGGCAACATAAATGAAACAAAACTAACCAAACAGCTCCAGTCAACTCGAACAAAGCTAATAGAAACAAAGAATCACACAGTATAGTCTGTTTAGTTGAAGCTGTTTTTGTTTCGTTTTGTTTTTATCTTTTAGTGCTTGAATAACTTATTGCTGTGGTGTTTTTGCAGTATACTTCTCAGAGATCAACTGTCACCTAAACGGCGTTGTTAGTTCCTTTGTATCCGTTGATATTGTAGGCGAAGTTGTAGGTCTTTCGAGCCTTGTTACTTATTTATTTTTATTACAAGACTTGAAGCCTTAACCTCTGCTGCAACCACTATCAAAAGTTAATTTCACCGTCAATACCAAATTATTGACAGACTGTTGGATAAACCTAAGTATTGGACACATTGAAACTGACCTAATGATGGCATTAGATGAAAAGTCTCAGGACAGGAAGGTTCACAAAGACAATACAGCAAATTGCTTGGTAATCTATCCAACAGTTGTAGATACATTTCACTCTAAACTACAAATGTCAGCCTGCAGGTGGCGCTAGAGTAAAAGTCAAGGGATCACAGAAGTCATTAAGGTATATCTTCTAGAAACCAGGAATGTCTGTTCCAAAATTTGACAATCCATCATGTAGATTTTGAAATTCTTCACTCGATAAGTGAACATTTTTGACCTTCTGGTTATAGAGGAAAAGGCAGGGGATCACCAGAGTCATTAAAATTCACCTTCTGGGCACCATGTATATCTTACCCAAATGGCATGGCAACCCGTCCAATAGCAGTTGAGATATCCCGAGAGCCACGTTGCTTAACTTGATGATGGTGATAGCGTGTCAATGTTTTGTTTACAGCTTGTTGTACTGCCCCCAAATGGCCAATCCATGCAGAATTCAGTAAAAGTAGAACATTTCTAACAGCTAAATGTACTCAACAAGCAAAACGGTCCCATTCAGTGTGTGTGTGTGTGTGTTGTATTATTATATATATAGTATTATTGGATTGTATGCATTCATGTGTAATGTGTGATAATGAAAGGATTAATTGTCATTTGCACAAGATCCCCATGTACAGTAACACTAGTCCTGTTTAAATTAAGCTTTAAAGCTGAAAAGCCCAGCCCTTACCTAGTTTAAGAAGCTTGTTTGCGGTGTAAAATGGAGTATGACGATGCACACTCAGGAAGGCCGCAGTACTGAAAACTCAGTGCCTTGCATGATTATTCCTGAATTGATCAAAGAATTAGAAATAGAACAAAATATGGAAATGAAGCCGGCCTAAACATTGTTTCCTTTTGGAGCGTGGACGATTTTTCCTCTTCAACAGTTTCATCTTATCCAGTAGGATTTCATTTCCAAAATGTCTAGACCTTGACAGTTTACTTTCCTGGTTCTGTGCACTCATACTGTGCAATACAGGCCTGCATCAAAATGTTTCCTCCTCCTCTGCTTGCCACTGTAGACTTGATCCCAGCCCACCTCAGCGCTGCTTCCTCGTATCGCCGGCTGGATGTTATGCTGTCCACACACAGCACCCTCGCACTTCAACAATTGATTATTCCTGTATGTGATTCTATACAGGTACTCGGAGCAAAGTAATGGATAGACTGCTGTTTCCTCCTCCGAGTTAACTGGAAGATTTTGTGGGTATGATCACACGCAGCTCACTCCACTAGCAACACTTTCATCATCCAGCGCTGTTTCCTCCGGATCCACACTTCTCCCTGACCTTTTGATATCACCTTTAAAATCTACCTCAGGGAAAAGTAAAAAACCTTCACACTCTGCGCCTGCTAGTTGGCTCGCCTTCCACTGGATTAAGTGGTGATGTTCACACAAGCTGTTTATATTGTGCAGATATGGAGATTTGAGGTATTGATTACTATTTTTTTAAAAATAATACATTATTATGAAATATAAATTTTAAAAAGTATAAGAAAAACATGAAATGCTTACATGAAAATGAGGTCAGGGAGGAACCTCCATTGAAACAAACAATTAGTGGAAAAATAATTTCAATTAAAAAAAAAATATATCTGTTTCAAAAATGAGGAGCTGAACATTTCTGTGCAGGATTGCGCAAAATAATGTCCAAGGAAGGTGCAAATGTTCATAGCATAATGTATATAGAATATGTGCAATTGTGTACAGAGATGATGTCAAATATGTGCTTTAATGTAACGCATTGCGGCAGATGTTGGGACGTTAATGTAACGTGTAGTCTCTAAGGGGCAGGATGGGAGTCCATGTCAGTGGGGGTCATGCAATTAATTAATCCAGATTGTTGCAGGGGAACAAACAAATTTTGTTATTCTGTGACCTCTAAATTATAGAAAACACATTGTGCCCTTATTCTTCAGCATTTATTATATTGATAATCACTCCAAACAGCATCTTACTAAGAAAATGTAATTATATGCCAGAGTCTCTGAACCTTCTGACCATTTTGTGTAAACAGTATTTCCATTGACAAAACTAAACAAAACATACAATATCTCACTCACTCACTCACTCACTCACTCACTCACTCACTCATCTTCAACCGCTTATCCAGGGTCTGGTTGCGGGGGCAACGGCTCCAGCAGGCAAATCTCTCATTATGCCAAAAGATAAAAACATACACTGCAAGTCAAAAAAGCAAGGTTGAATAAATAATAAAACCACGCAAATGTGATGGAAAAAAAAATCCAAACCAGCACACCATCTCCTGACCTACTGTATATGCACATGTTACTTTTGTCCACAATTTATCAGAGCATGAGTTTGTTCATTGGATTGTGTATTGTCAATGCCAAAAAACAAAAATGAAAAATATGGGTAAAATAACCTTGGCAAATAATAATATTTTATACAATAGACAGTATAAAGATGGACGTCATGACAGCTCCCCAAACGTGAAGCCAAAACATCTGGATCGCCCCCTGGTGGCTGGTTGCAGTACAGGTCATAAATCCTGCTGCCTCCATGTTAGCAGATGGGACAAGGGCCAAACTAAAAAGTCAAAGTACACTCAAAGGTTGTTCTTATCATGCTGATGTTTGTTCAAGTGTTAATTTTTCTGATCAGTTTGTTTTTAATTAGTTATTTGATGCTATAAAAAGGGGATGAGATGTTATGATTGGCAGCTGTGAGTCTCTCTTGTTGACAAGCTGCGGCCGTGCTCGGCTCGCGATTGGTTCAGGTGGATGACCTCGATACCGCGGCTCCATTGCCCGATCACTACTGCACTGACTCCAAATGTCATCAAAATCTCAAGATGGTAGCTCCTGTATCCGGGATATCATGGCTTCTGTACACTGGGAGGAAGTGGAGAGGCATCGTCCATCTATACAATCTATGTTTTATACACACGGTACATTCAAACATGACCATTGACACAACCCATCCTGTCTTCCTGTTTCTACCAAGTAACCTTAACAACTGCATTGGTCATGATGACAGTCTTTTAGACTACAGCAGTAAGATCTCTGTTATACAATCTGTGGGTAGTTTTGCCAATTTACTCAATCAAGTCTCTGATGGGCTTGGACGTGAATTAAAGTCAAGTGTAATTCCCGATGTTGCTATTACGCAGCGCAGCAGACAGATGATCATCACTGAGAGAACATCTGCATCTTGACTTGATGAGTTTCATAACTGAGAATATCTGTTCCAAAGAGAACCAACATTGACTCCTCACGTGTGGGAAGTTCTCATCTTTTAGAGATGAGTAAAATGTTAGTAATGATACTGATTTGAAGTGCTGTGCCAGCGGTGCACCAGACTGCAATTCTCTGAGTTCAAGTTGCACATCACTGGGGACACTGTACACATCACATTTTAAAAGGAGAGCAGATTGTGAGCATTTCAGGTTCCACTGCTTTGATGTCTTCAAATCGCCTGGAAAACTCACGGTGCAATGCCTTCAACATGGTTGCATATGTGTTGAGTTGATCAGCAGATGGAGTCTTTTCTTCAAGTGTGGGAAGGTGTGTGAGTGTGTTGCTCTCCACTTGTTGAGAGAGAAGCTGCAGCTTCTTCGTGGAGGCCTTGACTGGGCTGTGCATCTCATGTGCAAAGAGCCTTTCCTTTGCAATTTTTGAATTCAGTTCATTCATGAGGGCAGTTACGTTAACAAACACCAAATCAGCCAACGAGTCAGCACCGGTGAGTTCAGGGATGTTCTTTCCTTTCATCATACAAAAACTCCCGAATCTCTGATATTTCAGGTCCATGCTCTTTTAAACACTTTGCCAGGCTGAGCCACCTCACAGCTGTGTGGTAACCCAGATCAGCTTCTTCAGTCTCATGCTCCTCCAACAGCAAAACAAATTGCCCGTGATTCAATGCTCCAGCCCAAATGAAGTTTACAACTTTAGTAGCAACATCAACCGCATGGTTTATTTTCATTACCCATTTGCATAGCACATCTTGATAATACAATGCAAAAATTATAGTTTCTGTTCTCGGTTAATTAATCTCAGTCAGAAGGTCAACATTGTTCCCTGTGAAATAAGGACACCCATCAGTTGTAACACCAACTCTTCTCACCGCTCTGGTCTTAACTTTTCCACACACATATTTCTCCTGGAAGGACAAGTGATAAATGCACTTGCTTTTATATAGGGCTTTTCTAGTCTTCTGACCACTCAAAGCACTTTACACCGCATGTCAGCATTCACACAAAGGCTGCTAAGGTGTCAACTTTGCCCATCAGGATCTAATCTAAATACTCATTCACACACCGACACTTAACCCCAAATTGCTGCGGGAGCAATTTGGGGTGAAGTGTCTTTGTCAAGGACACATCGACATGTGACCCGGAGCAGCCGGGGATCGAAATACTGACCTTCCGATTGGTGGACGACCTGCTCTACCCTCTGAGCCACAGCCACCACAAAGTGCACACTGTCTAAGAGGATCACTCTTTCATGTGGAAGGCATGTCTGGTGCAACGCTGCATTATTGTGGTATGGTTTTAGGGCAAAACGGCTGTTGTTCAGACTTCTTTTTGAAGATTATAATGTAAGAAGGGGCTAAAATAGGCAGTTAAAAACAGTACTGGGACATTTCTGAGCCTTATTGTGTGTTTTTTCTGAGTTGCAAAATGTGTTCTTTATGTTTTCAAGATATCTTTTTTTTTTCTACAATTATTACCGTGTTTCTTCAATTTTACAGTACAGTACATCTTATTTAGTGATACCACTTACTTGGGGGTATAAAACACTTGATGGTAAATTGTGAAGTAAAAAGTGAAGTAATGTATTGTATCTTAGTTATCTGGTTATTGTCACTTGTAATGTTTCTGTGTTTGTTGCCTGCCTAGGGACTATGGATGTAAATTAGCATTCTAGCTAACTCCTGCATGTTTACATGTGATGTGTTCATTAATATATTGTGTCCCTATCAAATAAACAAATGGATAAATAAATAAAGTAATATAACATATAACTTCAACTGGTAATTAATGGAATGTAAATTAAAGTCATTATCAATAAGTAATGCCGGTAACTTGACACAGAAGTGCAGTGCTGTAACTGAGAATAACCCTTAATGGCTTTAACAGCGCTGATGAATTAAAGAGACTATGACAGTGAGCTATATACACTACAGTAAATGAGTAGCTTTAGCCTAAGATAATATGCATTAATAACAGACGCCAATTTGCATCTGACTTACAGTATTTCACACGGAATCTACAAGAGCTATATCAAACATTTATCAGTTCTAAATGATCTACATTTGAATTCAGATCCAAGGCAGTTGTTTCCATGTGGCAGATCATTTTACTTCCACTACATCTTCTATGTACGTCAGACTTCACAGAATAGGTCTACTACAGTGTATTTAAGGTGTATGGTCAGCTTAAACATTACAGTATATTTAAGTACAGGGTATGGTAAAATGTCCAAAAGGAAAACACTGAATAGCGCAAAAGGAAAAGAATACACTTCGTTAGCTAATAATTATCTTTCCAAACAACCACACAGCCCCGAATATTCCCATTACTAAAGGATTCCTGTTTGACGGGGGTATTTTATGTTGCATCTACAAGGTTGCTAATTAAAATCCATACCCCTAATGAGTTTTTAGCACCCCTATTGGTTAACATGATTACCTAAGATAAGAGCAGTAAATTTAGGTCCTTTTAATTAAGTGCAAGATTTACAACCGTTTGTACTGAAGAGGCTCTAAATTGACTCTCCCTCTGTACTTTCCACAGCCGAGCAGGCTCCCCAAAGGGTCAAAGTCTTAGATTCAAGTCCTCTGAAATTCTACATTTACAAATTCAACTCCATGCTTTGCATTGGGGTTGGTGGCTTTAGAGGAAAAAGAGGTGTAAGGATGCAATATGACACAAATGTTTATTCCAAGTGAGGTTTTTGCGAATGACTTTAATTACAGAAAGTCCTGATCCAAGTTGTTGTAGTTGTTGTTTTGGTTTAATCTAAAAAGGTGCTAATTGCTGTGATATATTTACAATTTCAGCACGTTGGTCTTTTTAGCCTCATTAGTCGTCTCTATGGATGATATGGTGAAATTTGATACAGACATTCATAGTCCCCAGAAGATGAATCCATAAGGACTTTGGTGATCCTCTGACTTTGCTTCTAGCACCACCATGATGTTGATATTTTTGGTTTTGAGTGAAGTAACTATTGGATATAATTCTGGGAAATGTCAACCCTGTCTCCTACAAAATTGCGCTCCCATACAACTAAACTGCATTCTCAATTACTTTTATACAAATATAAATATACATATTTTCTCCCGGATTATGCGGTCGCAGTTTTAAACATGTGGTTAACGTTGTAAATTGAAACTAAACAAAAACACAACCTCCTTCCAACACGAACTTAGAAACGTATTTGCGATACGTCAAGAACAAACGTGATCTGGGAGAATATACGTTTCTCTCAAAACGCAATTGACAATGCAGTTTCGTTGCATGAGAACGTAACTTTCAGGAGACCAGGCTGGAAATTTACTACATAGAGGATTAATTCTTTATAATAAATACAAACCCAACAAATAATTTGGTTTCTGGCAAAACTGACATTCCCATCAGCCTCAGCTGTACTTTGTGTTTAGTGCGAATTAGCAAATGTTAGCATGTTAACAGGTTAAACCTAGATTGTGAAAGTGATAAACCTGTTAAACATCAGCATGTTAGCATTGTCACTGTGAGCATGATAGCATTTAGCTCAAAGCGCAGCCGCACAGAGCTGCTAGCATGGCTGTTGACTCCACTGCACTTCCCAGATATCAGTCAAATTGTAGCTGCTTTGAGTTTAAGTACATGGTGGTCTATTTTATCTGTTCAGCCATGATCATTTGAGATAAAACACATCATTTTCACAGTAAAAACCTCTCTGATTGCAGGTGATTAGAGCACCAAATGTAAAAGCTTTCATGAACTGGCCATGAGTTGAATCATTTGGCGAGAGGGAGCATATAAAACAGACATTTACATGAAAAAATTCATAGATTATCACTTGAAACATTGGGAATTCCACACCCCGATGTTGCCCCTGTGTCTGTGTGATTAAACAGCAATGCACATAGAGTATTAAATTGTCCCGGAGCACAGACAGCAACATCCCCTCGCATGCCACTCTGGCCCTGGAGGTGACGTTGCCTTGGCCCCTTTGTCTAGGCTGCAGGGTAATTGCTTTTCTGCACCGAGGTTATTCATGTTTTGCGATTGGATCATCCAACCTAGAGCAAGGGAAGCCACATTTATGGCAAGGTTGGGTTGTTTTAGTGCTTTGCCTCTGAGCTGATTGTTTCAGCGAGGCTCTGTACCCGCCAGCCAAAGCAGCTGATGATACTGCCATATTCTGTATTCAGTCTACCGCACTGTGAAGAAAACTGACTGCTTTTTATCAAAACTCATTTCCCATCAGAGACAACTTTCCCCCATCAGACACCTTTCCCCAGTCTATTTATTTCTATCTATGAAGCCTATTAATTTTTTTTTTCTTTGACCCTTTTGGCTTTTAAAAAACACAGCTGAGTCCTCTGTGTCTGTTCTAATGGGATTTTTCAAATGATTTATTTGCCTCTGATTCTCCGCAGCTCAGGTTTTAATTGGTTTCTGAAAAAAAAAATTGCAAGAATATCTCACATTATGTCATCACTAACTGTGTGACATTGAAATGAACAGTTAGCATTAGTTTTCCTGAATTTTAATGAGGCTTCTGTTTTCTAAATAGTCTAGTTGTACTGCTTACAAATCTAAATCCACTGAATCATATCATCATCTACAGTTAGTGGGATGCAAAGCCTTGCTGTATTCAGGTATTTTAAATAGAAATGTAACATCATCCTGGAAAGAAAGAGTCATCATTTGCTCCTCATCAGCTGTAGAAATGGTACGTCTCTGCTAGTTGTTTTGATTACCTGACATTACAGTCAACTTACTGCCGTATGCTGCAACACACAACGTGTATGCTCTCTGAATGCTGACGCTGATCTTTGACTGACATCTCACTTTATCCTGGCATATATTTGTCTGACATTTTGCACTGGGTCTTCCACAGATCCCGCATATATCCTCTTTTGATTTTCTCCTCACCCCGGGGTCACAAATTATCAGATTGTCTTGCTGACATTTGGCGTGGTCAGAGTAGCTGATACCTGACCTTTCTACCAACTGGTCCCTTCTGGCTTTCAAAAGTTGCCCAGCCTCGGTACACTACCGGCAGTATGAATTGAACTCTTAAATATTCCTTACCTAGTTGACAGCGCCAAGATTTTATTAGACTTATAAAACATTCAGGGGGTGTGAAATTGATTGTCTCATTTGACCGGGAAAGCAAATGGTGTATGGAAAGTACACCTGGATACAAGGAGGTGTCAGTGGGAGTGAATTATTGATTAGGAGAGCTGTTTGATGGTCTGCTTTTGGGGACCTACAGCTACAGTCATGTTTGCCAGTTAAAGGCATTCACGATCTGCTCAGATGTTGATTCAAAAATTGACTTGATTTGTTATTGCGTAGAGCTTTCAACCAATAAGGAATTCCCTTATTCTTCAACCTACACTGTAAAAAAAGAAAACATGTACAGTTTTTTTCAAGAAATTTTACATTTTGTCTGTATTTCAGAATGACAAAATTGTTTTTTAAAAATTACGTTTCCTTTGTGATTTATATGTAAATGGTCTCATTTGTATTTTTTGTTTGTAATCACAATTGTAATTATCTGTATTTAAGCTTTTCCTGATCATTTTTAAAGATAATTATTCTGTTTTTTAGAGGTTTATGACTCTATTTTAACAATTAATTTATGTAAGAAGAAAAGGATTTCATGGAATTCTAAAAATATTTCTTGTAAAAATACAGATTTTAATGTAAATTTCGGCTTTTGCGATGTAAAATTACACGTTTCATTTGTGATTTATATGTAAATGGTCTTAGATTTACGGTGTATGACTATTCTAACAATAAATATATGTTAAAAGTAAAATATTTCTTGTAAAAT
>CAKAOH010023809.1:0-33075 GCA_916701665.1 Sebastiscus tertius
ATATTTTTTACATAACTGCTGATTGAACTTTTCAAATCATATCAGTTGCCTTTATGTTGTTATTAGGGCTATTGCTGAGCCAACAGCCTAAGGTTCTCAAATTAAAGAGATCTGACTATGAAAGCAGTTTAAAGATCCCATATCATGCTCATTTTCAGGTTCATGTTTGTATTTTGGGTTTCTACTAGAACATGTTTACATACTTTAATGTTCAAAAAAACACATTATTTTTCTCATCCTGTCTGTCTGAATATACCTGTATTCACACTCTGTCTGAAATGCTCCGTTTTAGTTTTCATTTCAACAGAATTGCGTTGCTAGGCAACAGCTTGGGTCCATGTTTACTTCCTGTCAGCTGACATCATTCACATCCACTGCAACAGGAAATAAACTGGGACACATTTAGAATGTTTATGTTTAAAACTGTGAAATGATCTAAATATTGTATATTTGTGACATCACAAATGGACAGAAATCCTAACGGCTTGTTTCAAACGCACAATTTCTGAACACGGGCTGTGTGTGTTTCTCCATGGATTCAGTGTTGTGATAGTTCAACAGTATTTATATATCACTTAAACCTCCTTTATGATATGAAAGACGTGAAAATCTCACTTTTTACAATATGGGACCTTTTTAAGTGGTTTATTTCCATCCAAACCATGGTTTCTGCAGTGCAAAAGTACATAAATCAAATTAGTAGTATAAATTAAATATTAAGTAACAAAATGAACAATCACAAGCTGTTCGGAATTGTAATAAATAAATGTCTAGAAAACAAGGGAATGCAAATTAACATAGACGAAAATAACAGGCTTACATTCACAGAGAATCATGGCATTAAGGGTTGGATGGAGCAGCAGAGAGATCTGCAGTTCTGCTGAGGGCCGCATATAGTGTTGTGAAACACACCTGACTGCAATTGGCAATCGGGGGGAGGTGGATGATTGGTTTCAGTGGATGAAAGGATGCTGTTGGTTGCATTATGGGAAATGTAGGATCCAGTGTTTTTGGAGATTGACCCGTTGAACAAAATGCTTACACAAACATGCAGGGTGTCAGTGTCCTTTAGCTGTCTAGTTTCTTCAGTTTCCTCGTTTTGACTGGAACTAATACAAGTGCATTAGAAGTTCATTCATACTTTGACTATGAGTAACATGGCTAAACAGCTTACTGTAGCATAGCAATATATTACTGCTTCCTTTTTTGGTTTTCACCATCCGTCAAAATCTGGCTTGGATATGGTAGAAATTACACTTTTTGACATGTTTTTTTTCTTTCCTTTCCTGTCTCCTTTCCTCTTTTCCTCCATCCCTATTTGTGTTGTTGGCCTATTGAGTACAGAGGATGACAGAGGATATTCTGTAGCTGTCAGATGTTTTACATTCAACTGTGAACAGTGAAATCATCTATAGCAGCTAACTGTCGAGGCACTGAATCATACTGACACCTCCAGCTCCAGAACGCCTTCAACAACACAACCCCTGCCTGCATAATAGCAAAAAAGAAAAAGAAAAACACTTCCTCCAAATCATCTGTGATATACTTTGATTTGTTGTTCAAACCAGTTTGTTACGCAGAACATTCATTGGACTGTTTGGAAGAAGGGCAGGCTCTTTCAAAGAAATACCGGGATGAACCATCTGTCAATCAAACTCCTGCCGAAGCCAGTCGGGAGAAGAGCAAAAACATGTTTTGACAAGATGACAAGATGAATTTTCATGTGATCCAGTGATCTCGTGAGAATCCAGCTGCCTTGCAAGGTAATTGAGATGCAGGGCCTTACTGTAAAGTGGTCTTGGGATGTGTTGGTGTCTCCACGTGTGACTTTGGTTCATGTATGCTGATTAATAAATGCACTCTTAGCCAGTCACATTGCTGATCTTAGATCTGTGAAACAGCTGTGCCAATGACAAAACATGACTACAATGACAAAACAAATGGAAAGATGCTTCTTACGGATATTACAATGTGAGTACACCAAATAATCAGCATTGGACAAAGCAATCCACAGGTATATCTGGGTAACTTTGCAACAACAGTGGTTGTGGCAGAGGAGATGGCATGCAGATTGGTATAGAGACCATGCTGTGCCCTTAACGAGGTGGCTATGTTGTTGAAATGCATGACTGTTGCAATGTAATGCTAATGTAAGACTGTTAGTCAAACAGTGGCTCATTTGTGGATATTATATTGTGTTTTCTCCTGAATTTACTCCCAAGTTTGATAAAGAGGCCCTGTGTGTTACAGGTTTGGGAGAAAGAGGAAGCCTTTGAAAGACTGATAAGATTGCAAATGATGTGACCAACAATTATCCCAGACCTCTGTAAATAGAGACTTATTGTAATGAATTAGTGTGACTGTGATTATTTCCTTTATCTCTACCTGCATGCGCTACATTCTTCATTGTATTCCAACAACAACATTTAAAGGTCCCATATTATAAAAAGTGACATTTTATATTATAAAGCAGGTTTAAGTTCTATATAAATACTGTGAAAGTATCGAAACACTTAATCCACAGAGAAATACACACAGCCCGTATTCAGAAACTGAGATTTTGAAACAAGCCGTCGGGATTTCTGTCCATTTGTGATGTCATAAATCTACAATATTTAGACCATTTCACAGTTTTAAACATAAACATTCTAAATGTGTCCCAGTTTATTTCCCGTTGCAGTGTATGTGAATGACATCAGCTAACAGGAAGTAAACATGGACCCAAGCGGTTGCCTAGCAACGCAATTCCATTGCAATTCCATTGCAATTCCACTGAAATGTACTAAAACGGAACGTTTCAGACGGAGGGTGAATACAGGTATAGTCAAACAGACGGCATGAGGAAAATAAAGGGTTTTTTAAACATTAAAGTATGTAAACGTGTTCTAGTAGAAACCCAAAATAATAATATTAACCTGAAAATGAGTATGATATGTCTCCTTTAAGGCTTTTATTTTGGAAAGCGGAAGAACCGGATGGATACCACCTAACAATGGCCTCCCCCCCCAACCGGCACCGAAAAATAATTAGTGCATAACAGTTACATGATAGGCTACAGTCATTTGTAAATGATCCTCTTTCACATTTACGGCATTTCAGCACAAACAGCAGTAGGTAAACCTTGATCAGAGTGCTTGTGAGATAAAGAAGTGTTGATGTAATAAGCACCTCTCTCCCAGGGTGCTGAACTCTATCTGACCTGCTGAACTTGTCAACAGTCACTCAAATTATGAATAATCACAGTGAGCCACCAACAGCCATGCTAACGACGCCATTA
This sequence comes from Sebastiscus tertius, assembly GCA_916701665.1. Classification (NCBI taxonomy): domain Eukaryota; kingdom Metazoa; phylum Chordata; class Actinopteri; order Perciformes; family Sebastidae; genus Sebastiscus; species Sebastiscus tertius. The sequence continues at coordinate 3,278 of CAKAOH010023809.1, forward strand.
GCATCTCTTATTGGGCACTCATATGAGTCCCCAGCAGGGGCCGAGGGGCCAGCAGACGCTGTGCAAACGCACTCTGAGGAATTAACACTCCCATTGACTTGCATTGACTCCGCCAGCATAGACTCTATAAGCCGATTGACTCTAAATGACCTTGGTCATCAGACCAAATAGCTGCCCATTGAAGTTAAAGTGCATCCTGATTAAGCACACATGATAGCATTAAGACAAGGGACTTTCATTTGATAGGATGATTTCCTTCTTCTGCTGACCATTTGTTCGATTTTTAGGCCTTGGTCAGAGTGCAAACTGCCCCTTGTAAATTTGAAATATGAAAAAATAAATGTCAGTGGAAGCTGTTTTTCTGTGTAAATTATCACTGTAGTGAAGGCAGAGAGATTAAATCTCATTTTACTTTGGGTAAAATGGTACACAGGCATAGTTTTCTTAGACATCTCTAGAAGAATCTGTAGTAAAAGCATAGATAGTAGGGCTGTGTATTGGCAAGGATCTGGCAATACGATACTTATCATGATACAGGGGTTACGATTCAATGTATTGCAATATATCGCGATACTGTAAGCAAGGCGATATATTGCGATTTTTTAAAATAAAATTGTAGTATAATTGTCATAGTATAAAGAACACACCACCATAAAATAAAATAACTTTTTTTATGCAATCTGAACAGTGGGATCTGCATTTACATTTATCATAGTCCCTGTAACATCCAACATCATAGCACTACTTTGAGAGGACGCATTTATCTACAGATGAAATAAAGTACTGACTGAGTTCATCTTTGCATGTAAACTATTAGTCAAAAACCGATACAGTGTTTATGAGAATCCATACAGTATCACAAAACAAATATATATATTTTCTTACACCGCTAATAGACAGAGATAGAGTTAACATGCAGTAATGGTTTCATCCATCCATCTACTGTATGTACCCTTAAAAAAACATATATACTGTAGTTTACAATTCACAATGTCACATGGCAGCCTGGTCTCCTAAAAATTACGTTTCCGTACAACGAAACTGCATTGTCAATCACGTTTCGAGGGAATGTATTTTCTCCTGGATTACATTTGTTTTTGCTGTATCACAATTATGTTTCTAATCATAGTCTATGGAAGCCCGCATAGGGAGGCGGTCGGGGTGGGTGGATGGGTGGACTTTCACCCAGGAGACCGCTGTTTCCCGTGCGAAACCAAAACTCAACGTTCACTTATTTTAATTTACATCCGTAAATCAAACGCATTTATTTTAAGCCAAACCATGATGTGTTACTAAACCTAACCAAGTAGTTTTCTTTTCTTTCCAATTCACAGCGTTAACCACATGTTTAAAACTATGACCGAAATAATGGTAAAAAAAATGTTTCCCTCGGAATGAGAATGCAGTTTAGTTGTATGAGAGCGTAATTTTGTAGGACACAGGGTTGCACATTTTAAAATGTCGAAACCAAACACAGACAAAACGTTGGAAAGCAGACCACATTTTGTTTTCCTTTTCCCTCTCCTTTCATTTCTGTGGTTGTCTGCTTCCTCCCGCCTCCACCCCTCACCTCTCTCATGCACTGTTCATGGCAACAAAGTGGTTGGGTGCATAAAAGTGTTGCCTTCAATAACACCACTTCTGTAGCTATTACAATGATTTACTCTGGACCATGTTCAGGCCTGAGGATCTAATTGAAAGCAAGCTAGTTTCAAACCTCTTTCAACACTGCGTTGTAAATTCACTACAATGGTCACAAATTCAGACGAAAATGGCCTTGGCCGTGCAAAGTTTTGTCTCCACTGGGTGATGGTGAACAATGGAGGGAAGCAGACGCTCTTTAGAATGAGGAGAGGAGGCAAAGTTCAGAGAAGTTCATTCACATCGTTCGAGGGCTGGACTAGCGGGGATAGGATGGCCGGACATAAAGGTGTCAGCGGAAATTTACTATTACAATTTGGCCATTAAGCTGAAACTCTTATCAACGGTGACTTACAATAAGTACAACAGTTCAGCATTTGTGGATCCAATAATCACAAGTAGCACAGTAATAAACAAGGGCCAGGGACAACAGTACAATGCTAAGAAGTCGCCGTGGAGTGGGTGTAAATCAGAAGGGCACCAGAAAGAGAAACAACTTGTGAAAGAGGCCAAAGCACATCTGCCAGTAAAGCTGCCATTAGCCTGCACAAACACTGGCTCTCATTTACCGAGCGACGTGAAGACTTTTACAACGTGTTACAAATACATGCGGTCAAGATGTTTTCATGTTGCTGATTAGACTGACGACACTTTAGAACATTCACCATCAATTCGTGCATTTACGTACTTCTAAATAACTTGAAGAAACCAGGTAATCAGAGATTATTTATGTTCCTGCATTGTCACAGGAGTCATTTTGTTCCACAATGTTCCCACTGTTTCCACACTTTCATTACCGTTAAACAGTTAAATACGACCAGTGAATGGGGTCAGACTACGAGGGATGTTGAATTTGTTTTTCTCAGATTAACTGTCTCATAAACTACTGTCAGGATATAGCGACCGATTTATAAAAATAACTTTTTGTAATCATATTTGCTCCATTTCTACCCACTGTAGCTTTAAACCTGCAGTAGGCAGAATCATTTTGGCATCATTGGGCAAAAATTCCATAATAACCTTTCAGCATATTGTAATTCAAGTGTTCTGAGAGAAAACTAGACTTCTGCACCTCCTCATGGCTCTGTTTTCAGACTTCAAAAAACCTAGCCCGTGACGGGAGACTTTGATCAATCACAGGTCATTTCAGAGAGAGAGCGTTCCTATTCGCTGTGCTCCTGTCATGTGACCGTAACTTGGCGTTCCTTCAACAGATTTCACAATGGCTGTGGTGTCATAAACTTTCTCATTTTACGATAAACAGTACACTACAAGATGATTCTGAAAACATTTGAGGAGAGAAATAGGCATCACAGTAACAGAAAATTGATTCATATTTGATCAGCGCTGCCTAGTTTGACCGTTTGGTTGGAGTTTGCGAGTGACAGAGTTGTGTTGCTCTGGCTCTATCTGTTTCGCGACGCCAGGAAGCTGCTTGACATCCTCCTGGATCCACCTTCTCACATACGTTCACATTATATGTATTATTTTTTTGTCATATGGATTGACTATGTTGTATTTAAATTATGCTGTTACTCTGTACACATGGTATCTATTGCATGTCTGTCCATCCTGAAAGGGGGATCCCTCCTCTGTTGCTCTTCCTGAAGTTTCTTACCATTTTTTTCGCTGTTAAAGGGTTTTTTTTGGTTACGTTTTTCCTCTTCTGATGAGAGGGTTGCACTGTAAAGGAGAGATGGTGTTGTATCCTGTACAGATTGTAAAGCCCCCTGAGACAAATTTGTGATTTTGGGCTATACAAATAAAATTGACTTGACCTGAACTGACTGTTTGTTGTCCTAAATGTGAGATTGCTATCTGTGACCCTGCAGTAAACATGTACCCGCGCTACTGGCCTACTTCCACGGTTCCACTGAAGGTCTATACTGGTTCAGTGCCCTGAAACTGAACTGACCAGTATGAACTCTGTTTCACCCTCTGTCTGCTCATCTGCCAGGGTCATCAGCCCTCTGCTTTGCTTTCCCTCCTTCTATGGATACCAGATTTCTCTCCTATTTTCCTTTTTCTCCGCACAACTTATTGATTCTGTAAGGATAATGGAATGTGTGTGTGTGTGTGTGTGTGTGCGTGTTACGACCACCCATCCTCTGTGTTTACAGAGTAAAATACATGAACTATCATCAGCAAAACTTTACCTGGGATGGTCAAATAAACCATAGAGAGCTGCTCTTTACCTCATCAGATAACTAACAACTTCATTGCACCCTATTAAATTCTGTTTATGAATTAGTGTGCTATAATGAAGTTGTGATTGCAGATCGACATATACTGCAGAATCTTATTTATTAACAATTTTAATACAAGTTTACAAGTCAGGTTCTCTGGCACTAAATGTAAGAGTACAGTATATAAGACCAGCACTGCAGGTTTAAAATAAGCATTATATTAAATAGACATATTTGTTTTCTTTCTAAGAGTGAGATGAGAAATGGGATATATTTCATGTCCGTGTGTTAAGAACGGAGCTGTAGTCCAGACGTGGTTAGCCTAGCTTAGCATAAAGACTGGAAGCAGGGGGAAACAGCTAGCCTGGCTCTGCCCAAAGTGATAAACACTTTAAAAACACACTACTAACACCTTTAAAGCTCTGTAAAAATGTAAAAAAAAATGTTAAAAAAAAATGCAAACCTACTGGTCAGATATATTACACATGGAAGAACAGATATTTGGGAAAGCGGGGCACTTGGAAAAATACAATACACTCCTGGGGACACATCCCAAAAGCCTACAAAAAGAGGAATTATATCTTTTTTTGGATGCTGATAAATACAGCACTCAAAAAAATGACAAAAAGTTGGAAAAAATTGGAACCTCCCAAGGCAAACAAGTGGCTGGAAACAGTAGAAGACAAATATAGTAAAAGGTAATTTATAAAAGAGATAAATAAGAACAAAAAGTTGTTGGAAAAAAGATAAATTTAGTAAAAGTAATTGACTAAAATCCTATTATATGAAATATTAAATGGCTCATGTTTGGTGAAGATGTTTTAAGTAATATACATGAAATTGTAATAGAAAGTTTATGTATACACGGTGTTATCTGTAGAGGAAAGATAAAAATTGATAAAAAAAATTGTGTCACACTGTTTAAATAACAGAATGGAAAGTTATTAACGATATGTATTGACAAAATAAAGTATTAAAAAATATTTCAAAATAATTTAAATGAAATGACGAAAAAAACAAGATTCTCCTCATAACAATTTTATTAAATAAAAAGCCCATACAATATAACATAAGTCACTTAAATAAGTTGGGGTAAGATACAAAAGTTATATAAACAGACTCTACATTACATATGTACATAATCCTATAGATACACCTCTGAGCTGATTAAAGTGTTCCATGTCTGTGTATAGTGCCTCTCGTTTAGTTTGCTCAAACAAAACATAATATATATATATAAAATTTATACAAATCCAATGTATTAACATCATAATATAAAATGTAAAATACGTTCTTAAGTCATCTACAATATGTACAATTTATGTGATGTCAAAAAAATGCACATTGACACAAGCCCCAAAAGATCTGAATTACAAACATACTGTTCAATGTGGCCTTTGATCGGATTCTTTAGAGCCCAAGTAGCTTAATTTTACTGTATTATGAATTGAGAGGTAAATCACAGATGATTTGAGACATCTGTGAGACCTCATATTTCACTCTACCCCTCGTCATCTCGGTTTTAATTTCTATACATAGCTGGTAAACTTGGTTGGCAGATTGTCCACAGGATAGACAGTAGGTCCTGTTTTCATGGTGGGTGGGCCGTTTAAAAGAGTCCAGTGACACTTTGTGACCACTTCCACCAGGAAGATCTTCAGCAGGACCTTCGCAAACTCTTTCCCCACGCACATCCTGGAGCCTCCTCCGAACGGGATGTACTGGAACCTGGAGGAGTCGGTCAAGGGTTTGGTCATGAAACGCTCCGGCTGGAAGTCTTCCTTGTTGGGGAAGATCTCCGCCACATCGTGGGTGTCACAGATGCTGTAGATGACGTTCCAGCCTTTGGGTATTTGGTAGCCCTGAAAGTGGTGAGGGGGTAAATGATCAGTAAGCAGACAGTTTGACACAGGTCATTTCAATTTAGTCATTTAGTTCGATCTTTGTTAACTTACGTTGAGTTCGAAGGTCTTGAGGGCCACTCTGAAGCCTCCAGGAACCGGAGGGTTGATCCTCAGAGTCTCTTTAATGACGCAGCCGGTGTATTTCAACTTCTCCAAGGACTCAATGTTCAGACTGTGGAGGTCCATCCCATGCTCCTCCTGAAGACAGAGACAAATAGACGGTATTACTATATGTTAACCTTGTTAACCCTGCTGGCCTTCCAAGTTCAGACAAGCCCAGTTTAGACAGTAAATGAAGAAACTCAGCACTGTTCATCTGAACCTGGCTTCATGATCTGGCTCCTGATCAGAGTTTAACATGATCTTGCAACTCATTAGCTTTAATGAGAAAGCCTCAGTGTGGATTACAATCTTTATGGCAAGTATACTAACCCTACTGTGTAATGTAATATAATATAGGAACTATATTACAGTAGATATTAGGGGGTGTAAGAAAATATCAAATATTGAATATTGCAATATCATGTTTTGTGATACTGTCAAAAATGCAAATACAGATCCCACTGTTGCATAAAAAAGTCAACTTTTTTATACATATGGTGGTGTGTTCTTTATACAAAATTGCGATATATTGCCTTACTTACAATATCGCAATACATCATAATATATTGAATCGTAACCCCTGTATCGTGATACGTATCGTATCACCAGATTCTTGGCAATACACAGCCCTACTAGATATTGGGAGACACTTTCCCTCAAATCGCTAAGATGCTTAAGGATACTCATAGTCCCCTTACTAGCTTTTCCCCACAATGGTTTGCACTGTATCTCATGGTCTTCCCCAGCAGCTAGAGTTCCGAGTCTGAGCAAACTTAATTTGCTAATGAAGACCATGAGATGGGGTTGAAAGCCTTTTTTTGGTCAATTTCTGTTTACATTTTTCATATAATGATCAATGAATAAGATTATGTTGAATGTTCATTGCAGCAGCCACTATTAAAAGGTAGTTGAAACAACAATTTATAGAACTTAAGTTGCACAGTGTAATTACCTTGTCCATCAGTTCCTGCCTCAGTTTATCCACAACTTCCGGGTTCAGGCCCAGGAACATGACCAGGGAGGTGGCTGTGCTGGCCGTGGTCTCGTGGCCCCCAAACAGCAGCTCTGTAGCAGACTCCTTAATGGCCTGGAAACACAAAATGTAGAGACGTAGAAGAATTAGTTCAGGCCCCTCGTTCATGGCTTATAAGAAGAAGGATAGAAGAGAAGCAGTTGGGACAGAGTAGACGTGATGTGATCATGTCAGTACCTGCATGCTGAACGGTTCCCCGTTCTTCTTGCTGCTGTCGATGAGCTGCTGCAGAGCGTCTCTGGGTTTGGACTCTTTGTCCGAGTCTTGCACCTTCTTCTTGATGTTCTCCTCTATCTTGGAGTGGATGAAGTTCCTCGCCTTCAGACCCTGGAGGACAGGAAAGAGAGAGGAGAAACAATGTAAGAAGATGAATTTTTCACTCGCATTCCCTGAATACAGACAATCATTTATCAACCATTTCACTTTGCCTCATCTGATGTGCTTGTTCTAACTTACAGGGCCGCAACAGAGTTTCTGAAAGCCCATTTACTTTACAGGTAGCCATTTTCTTCCATTAATTTATTAGTTAAAGGAACAACGTGTAGCACTGACTAACTGGAGTGTTAAAATTGGTAACAGCAGTCCAAATTCAAAACATTGGAGTCGTGGCCCATCCGGTGTGACTGACTGCAGTCAGCGCCAAGTTTTCACAATTTGGGGGTTACCTTCTGGATACGACCGCGTTAGCCACTGGCCACCAGCAGTACTAGTCGGAATCACTTCACCGGCAGTGTGTCTCAACTACTCGCTGCCTTGATAACCCAGCTGCACACGGACCATGGAGATATGTGCCGAGGCTTTTAAGTAGGGGTGTAAGGTATCGCGATTTCGATACTGTATCGATTCTCAAAAACACTATCGATTTTTAATTAATAGTTTACATCCAAAGATTAACTTTTTTTCATTTACAAAAATATGCACCCTCCCAGTGTATGTGCTCTCTCAGAGTAGTGCTCTGATGTTGGATGTTACAGAGACTGTAAGCAATGTAAATGCAGATCCCGCTGTTCTGATTGCATACGTTTTTTTAAAATCTGAATTTATGTGGTATGTGGTGGTGTTTTCTTTATACGATGACAGATAGTTTATCGCAATGTATTGAATCGTAACCCCCGTATCATGATACGTATGGTATTGCCAGATTCTTGCCAATACGCAGCCCTATTTTTTAAGGTCGGGTAGAATCTAATGTTATGTTATCTCTGTTGATCCAGTTGGTTAGCTTGACTCCATGGTTTCAGAAGGCTGCGTTCATGTGCCAATTTGTTTCATGGGTGGCAACGGGGTGCTGGACGGGATCCCACCAGCCAAAACAAAAACAGACGTTCCGGGAATGGAATGGAAATTTCGAAAGGAGAACATACTGACTGTAGTATTGTTGTCGGAGAAGCAAGCATTTCAGTTTAGCGTGTTTCCTTAATCTCTGATGACTTATTTTATGTACATTTTATGATTTATTACGATAAATGTATTACATATTGGTCCGTTGATGTAGATTTTTTTTAGAGTTAGGTGAATATCACGTCTTTTTTGAGTGTTGATATCAGCATTCTTTTAAACATGGTTGTCTACAATGTAATATGAGAGTTTGTCTCTTACCCTATACAGTCCGCTGAAAGGCACGTCGATGGGCAGAGAGAACAGATTCTTGATCATTTCCTCGAAAGCTTCCACCAGCTGCTGCTCGTCCGTCCTGATCTGATCCGGCTCGAAGCCCAGCAGGATCCTCATGGCGATGCGGAACATCAGCCGCTTCATCTCCGGGTAGACCAGCACGCAGGAGTCCTTGGCCACCCACTCCTTCACCGCAGCTCGCACCTCCTCCTGGATGACGGGGATGTAGAGCTCCAGAGCCTCGGTGGAGAAGGCCCGCATGATGGCCTGGATGGAGAAGGGCAGGAGGGAGGACGAGTTAGATTTATGAAGCCCATGCATATGGTTTTATAGTCCGCCCTGAGTCATGACTGACAACTTTTGGCTTAAGTGCTCAATTAGCAGCTATGGGGACCGAGTTATTATGTTGCCTTAGTGCACTGCAAACATCTCCTTATTTATTTATTATTTATCCATAATTCAGCCCTTAAAGTTGATTTTTCTTAAAGCAAGTGAAACAATCTGCCAGTGAATTAAGAATACTTCAACCCATTTCAAGTGCAAATATTTTCTAAAATCAAGTGAGATTTTCCTCAACTCTTGCGCAGTAACCTGCTCATGTACAATATTTCACACTCATTTCTAGAAAATCCTTTTTAAAAAAGTTGATTTATATTGGGTGGAAATTTTCTTCTAACTGCACAACATTTTTTATTTTCACATCTTTAAAGAAAATATCTTTTAATGATTAATTATCAGACTCAGTATTGATAAGACTATATATTATTTAATGAATTTAAACAATTACAACAATGATGTTAGTTGCTGTGCTCCCTAGTATAACTTACATTTTAAATAAAATAAAATAAAATAAGCAAGATCAAGCAGGCAACAAGACAATAACTCTGGATATTTGCTGATAAATATGCCATCAAATCTAAATGTACTTGACTTCTGTTTAGATAGAGTTATTTAGAAAGTTAATGGTAGTTTCTGAGCACTCAAAAGGTCCACTATGATCCCGAAGTTTTGAAATTAAATCCAAAAAACTCACCTTTTTCTTGGTCTTGTGTAGGGCTCCGTGCACGTTGGACAGCGTGTCCGAGCCCAGGATGGTGCGCACAGAGGCGGGCCACTGCGCGGACACGAGCCGGTGCTCTCCCAGCAGGATCTGCCTGACGTTATCCGCTCCGGTGACGCGCACCGTGGGGTTACCGAAGAGGTGCGTCCGGTAGATGTAACCGTACTTCTGACGCTTCATCCGCAGGAACTTTCTCCTCTGGAAGACGCACACAAAACCACAAACACAGCATGGTAAATAAACAATAGGATACAGTGGATAATAAAATACAGTTTACATAATATCACTATTATGTAGTCATATTATTGCTTTATATTAATCTTGTCTCTAGGTGGAGGCTTCAGATAAGCCTAGTGGTTTTTTTTTTTGAGTGTTTTGCCTCTTCCTGCATTTTATATTATTATTTTATTTATTTTGTTATGTTGTATAGTCTTAAATTGTGCAAAATAAATAAACAGTAAACTAAGTTTAAAAATTAAATTTAAATACCAAGAAAATAAACTCATATATTATCTATATATATCTTAAAAAAAATCCAATTAGCCAATTAAAAATTGCATTTACTCCAATTAACCCTGTAGGTGCTGAATGCAAGAGCACATAAACCAACACATCATGGTAAATAAACACGGATAGAGTGAATAAAAAAAATACAGTTTAAAATTAAATTTAGATACTAAGAAGATAAATTCACATTATTATCTATAACTGATCCAAACTATTCTCAGACGCTTTTCTTAACTGATCAAATGCTGCACTTTACTGTCTTTTAACTGTCTTTTTTTATTTTAACTTATACTTTTATATTCTTTTATTCGTTTTTATCTTATGCACTTTGTGCTCTTTTATCTTGATTTTATATATGTAAAGCACTTTGAATTGCCTTTGTGTATGAAATGTTCTATATAAATAAAGTTGCCTTGCCTTGCCTATAAATCTTTAAAAAATCCAATTAAGCGTCTCATAATGGTCAATTAAAATTGCACATTTACTCCAATTAACCCTGTAGTTGAAAGTTACCAATATGAAAACAGGTAAAAATCAATAAAAAAACACATCACATTTCCTCATAGAGTCTGAAGCATCCACGTGTGAAAGTGTGTTTTACCTGTAGGATGAGCTGCAGCGTCTCTCCAATGAAAGGTAAGCCCATGGAGCCAGGTGGCAGCGGGCTGGAGCAGCTCGGGTCTCTGCCTCGGATCATGTAAACCTCCCACAGCTTCAGAGCCACCAGGAACAGCAGGATGGGCAGCACGATGGTGCACAGGAAGGTGGCCAGCAGTGTGTTCAGAGCCATGCTTGCAGCGTCTTGTTGTTGTTGCAGAGAGAGAGAGAGAGAGAGATAAAGGTGAAGCTCTGTCAGCTCTGTACGGAGACTCCAGGCTGCTCATGCTGCTCTTTTATAGGCTGCCAGGGTTACCTTCTTTCTCCTCCCTCGGATAAATTAGTTCACTCAAAGTTCATCTTTAATTGTGGGTGTCGTTTGGAGCCCCGCCTCCAGGCCTGTAGCCTGTATACTGCTGGGCTGCCTTCAGCCTCACCATTTGTTCCCTTAATCCCTACCTCCTACCTCCTACCTCCTCCTGTTGCACGCACACAGGAGTTCACTGAGGAGAAGAAGAAGGTGATGATTCCTCTCTGGAGACAATGGAGAGCAGCGTCCCAACCAAGACGCCCTTTTGTTGGCAGCACTGAGGCTAGTTTACACACTCATTACCTTTGGCTTAAGCCATGGCTTGTGTGGGATCAGTAGTAATGATGCCTGCAGGGCTGGCCTGCTGCATTCAAGAGCAAAACAAGTTTTTCTTTTTTTTTATACTTTATTTTTTCCTTTTTTTCAAGGCTGTTTTCATATATGCAATCCACTGTTTTGTAATTACAACAGTCTATGAACCGACTTTTAAGTAGATGAGCTTTACAGACAAACCCATCAAGTACACTAGAGAGAAAACAACCTCAACATTCAAAACCAAGAAAAGAAATAATAATAATAATGACAAAAAGAAAGAGTAGAGTTAAAAACAACAACAACAACAAACAAAAAAACACTTAATAATAAAAAAATAGAAAAAAGCTTTTTTTAAGCAGCACATTTTCAGCTGCTTCAGCAAATGGTTAAAGAGGCAGTAAGAATGTTCTTATGGTGCCTTCAAGTGAAACTCGTGTTTACTGGTGCCTTTCAAATGGGGGTGGTATTTACGCGTGTTTATGAGTTGAGTCCATGGATATAAACGCTTTCCCCTCTTTGTCGTATTCATGATAAGTGGAAAGTTTCTGAAAGCTTTGAGTTCATGAGTTGTGACGTTGTTTGTTGATGTTTGTCAGAAATGGCAGAGGCTATGGAAATACATTTTTTTGGTGCATAATAAGCGAATATATTGTAGCATATCGTGTACATGACTTCAAAGTTGTAAACACGATTACACGAGTTTCATTTGAAGGCACCATTGGCGTTCAAGTGGTTAAATCGTGAAGAACACTGCTGCTAAGCAACGGCAATATTAACGTTACTGTCAGCGCCTCAGAAGCCACAGAGGCTAACAATTTAGCAAGCTAGCAAGTGGGTAACATCATGCAGTAAATGCAAAGGTATAATGACAGAGGGAAAAAAATGAGGTCGTTGGAAATAACATTTTCCTCAGACATATTATAAAATTCTGAAGAAAAACAATATCCGACTAAAATTACAATATATTATCTTATGTACCGAAAAATTAATTTTCATCTCCGCTGCCATTTTTGATAATGTCAACAAAACACATCACAACTTGTGAACTCTGAGCTTTCAGAAACATTACACTCATTACACAAGGTTGTGAATACCACGAGAGAGGGGGAGCGTTCATATGGACTCTTCTCGTGAACATGGTAAATACGACCCCATTTGAAGGCATCATAAGATTTTAGCAAGCTAGCAAGTGGGTAACATAATGCAGTGAAGTTCAATGCAAAGGCATAATGACAGAGGAAAAAGATGAGGTCGTTGGAAATATCAACATTTTCCTCAGACATATTATAGGCTATAATTCTGAAGAATTATAATATACGACTAAAATTACAATACATCTACGGAAAAATTTAACCGCCAAGGCCTCCGCCATTTCTGACAACGTCAACAAAAACGTTCATATGGACTCTTCTCGTGAACCCGGGAAAAATACGACCCCATTTGAAGGCACCATGAATCCTCACCGCTATACCATTCAACGTTAAATTCTAGTTTAGTTCATTTTATTGGCACGTATTCACACTTTTAATCATTCTGATGTGGATGCACAATGTAATTAATATTCTTCATGATGTATCAGTGTAACAATGAGGCAGCCTCTGACTATGAGAGATGAAATGATGATTAACACATCTCTGTGTAGCGGCGGTGCCCTCCGCTTGACTCCAAGCTCCTATCAGGCTGCTTCAGATTGAACCTCTTCCTAATCTAGAGGAAGACTTTGACCTGTTCTCTCTCTGTGTCCTCCTCCCACGTGTGTGTGTGTGTGTGTTGTTATAAAAATGATATCTCTCAGCGGGTTCAAACTTGGGTCAGTAGAGACAGGCGGAGGGACGTGCACACTCACACACGCACGCACACAAGGTTATCCCCGGGCTACGGCGCATGAAAAGTAAACACCGAGCAGGAGAAGGCGCTCATCTGCCAAGAGCCGCCACATCCTCACTCTGCAGTTTGGTCTCCTGTTTTTTTACGACCTGCCATAACGACAGGACGTGTGTTTATGTGCGTGTGTGTGTGTGTGTGGCAGGGCACGATCGGTCAGTCAGAGTGAGACAGTTTGGCTGCAGCTTTTACAACGACACATTACATGGATGGATCTGTCTGTTCTGGCTGACTGTGTGCGTTTTCTTTTTTTAAAAGAGGTGCGCCCTGAGGTTCACCCCAGTGGGAAGGCACTACAGCAACTATCACCATTACAGTCACACACAAAAGCCAGGAAATATGATCTGATCTGCCATCATGGCTCATGGATGTAAATAATTCCAAGACTTTTCCTTTGACTTTCTACTGAGGACATATCCTCTGTGAATTTAAGAGGTTTAGCATCGAGACTAGATGAGTTTTTTTAGACTCAGTATGCTATTTGACTACTTTTAGGCCAACAATAACGAAATGAATAAACTTTCTTTAATGCATTAACGCAACTTAGAGCTAGAGTGAAGATACTGGCATCATATGAAACTAGAAAACCTAAGGAATCCATTGGTACCAACCATGTCATACTATCTTAGCATACTAAACTTACACTAAATTTTGGCAAGGAAAAACTGTCATGGCCATTTTCAAAGGGGTCCCTTGACCTCTGACCTCAAGATATGTGAATGAAAATGGGTTCTATGGGTACCCACGAGTCTCCCCTTTACAGACATGCCCACTTTATGATAATCACATTTTACAGTTTGGGGTCAAGTTATAGTTAAGTCAGCACACTGACACACTGACAGCTGTTGTTGCCTGTTGGGCTGCAGTTTGACATGTTATAATTTGAGCATATTTTTTATGCTAAATGCAGTACCTGTGAGGGTTTCTGGACAATATCTGTCATTGTTTTGTGTTGTTAATTGACTTCCAATAATAAATACATACATACATTTGCATAAAGCAGCATATTTGTCCACTCCCATGTTGATAAGAGTATTAAATACTTGACAAATCTCCCTTTAAGGTACATTTTGAACAGATAAAAAAATGTGAGATTAATTTTCAATTATTGATTATGGACAACCATACAATTAATTACAATTAAATATTTTAATGGATTGACAGCCCTACTACAGAGGTAACGTAGCGCCACACAACATAATCACTCAACTTTTAGTTTAGTTTTTAGTCCTTAGCGGACTTTCACTCTTTATACTGCGTCAATTGCTCAGAGAGTCTAATAATGACACGGTTGGATTTACATTGGAGTTAGTTGAAAGCCCGCTACATCTCATACAGACGCTGCTGTGCGTCGGTATCAGACGTCGAGGGACACCGACCCAGCGTCGGTATTTGACGCCCTGGGAGTGAAAACGGGTTGCTCTGTGCAATGTGTACAGTTTCTCTTAGACAGAATATTACCTGCATCCATCATGCCAGATCGTATTGTGCTTTAGTTGTAGATATTCTCAAGATATTTCCATTAAATTAGCACAAACCAGTTGACAAACAGTAAACCTGGAACTCCAGGGACGCCTGATTTTTCTTGGCTGGGATACATCATAGAAAATGTGGCATTCAGTCAACAGAACAGAACAACAGAGCCTTTAATATGAATATTGTTATTATGTCTACAGCATTTTCATCCCATTGAAGGAAGGTTGGTGGGATTTAAAGACAGAGTAGTGATAGTAAAGGTCTAGTGATAGAATAGGAAATATTTCATGACATAAATGTATTTGCTTAACAGTAAGTGAACCCAACACCAGCCACAATATTAAAGTACAAATCCTTGTTTACTCTGTGTTCAGACAGACAGCAGCGGCTGATGCATGTTCAGGGTGAATGGGTTTCCAGCTGGTCATGCTGGAGCTGGTGAGTTTTTCTCATCACAATGTGAATGTGTGAAACAGGATTCTGCTGTTCAGGTGTGATAAAGCAGAGAGGAGGAGGAGGAGGAAGAGGAGGAGGAGGAGGAGGTGAAGGGAGGTTCAAGGGTGGAGAATGATTCTTGGGTCTACACCTCACACTATGCTGCTCTATAAACTCACTGTAAACCTGCTTCTCACCTGCTGGACTCAAGACTGACCAGAAATCTGCACCTTCACTGCTGTCACAAAAAAAAACTGGCATGGCCATTTTCAAAGGGGTCCCTTGACCTCTGACCTCAAGATGTGTGAATGAAATGGGTTCTATGGGTACCCACGAATCTCCCCTTTACAGACACGCACACTTTATGATAATCAAATGCAGTTTTGGGGCAAGTCATAGTCAAGTCAGCACACTGACACACTGACAGCTGTTGTTGCCTGTTGGGCTGCAGTTTGACAGATTATGATTTGAGCATATTTTTTATGGTAAATGCAGTACCTGTGAGGGTTTCTGGACAATATTTGTCATTGTTTTGTGTTGTTAATTGATTTCCAATAATAAATATATACATACATTTGCATAAAGCAGCATATTTACCCACTCCCATGTTGATAAGAGTATTAAATACTTGACAAATCTCCCTTTAAGGTACATTTTGAACAGATAAAAATGTGCGATTAATCGTGATTAAATATTTGAATCGATTGACAGCCCTGCTATTTATATTTCATTAGCATATTTTCTTTTCAACGCCATAATTTTCTTTTTTAAAAATCAATTCTCTGTATATTTCAAACTAATTTCTTTTATTAACTTATGGGAGGTAAAGGGGCTTATCATGTATTTTGTTGTTTAAACATTAGTCTCCGCAGAATGTAGAGCTGCAGTTGTGAGTTACTTACTATATTGTACAAAGTGGAGTAACCGTATAGATAGAATATATAGAAATAAAACTTAAAAACTTAAAACTGTAACTAAATATATACCACCTGATTAAATGTATGTACTTTCCATTTCTGTTGTGATGGTGAAAACTCAGGCAGCATGTCTCTGTTCCAGAACTATTACAGCTGATATACTGATGATGAATTCACTCAGACATCTGTTAATATGTTTACTGTTATCATTACAACACGCACGCACACACACACATACCTGCAGAGAGAGAGAGAGAGAGCGCATTCAGCACAAGTGCAGCGGCGCGTGCACACATGTTTGTATCTCTCCTCCCCCAGCTCACACGCTGGCTGACCTGCTTGTAACCCTGACATCTCAGTGAACTCTCACGCTCAACCAAGTTCACTGTCCATCAAACAGAGAGAGAGAGAGAAACAAGAGAGAGAGAGAGAGAGAGACAGAGAGAGAGAGAGAAAGAGACTTTGACTTTTAACCTCCTTTATTAAAACATGTTTACTAAGCACTATAGTTACAACACTGTACAACACTGTAAGACACCCCCTTGGTGGCCCCCATGTTCGAAAAAACTCAGTTAAAGTGCCCTCTTGGACGCCCCTGTGGTAGATAAAACATGATAAAGTGCGGGTGCCCTTCCAGTGGAGAACATGTGATAACGTGCCCTCTAGAGTGCCCTCCAGTGGAGAAAACATGATGAAGTGCCCTCCAGAGTGCCCTCCAATGGAGAAAACATGATAAAGTGCCCTCTAGAGTGTTCTTTGAATGGCGAAAACATGATGAAGTGCCCTCTAGGGTGCCCTCCAGTAGAGAAAACATGAAGAAGTGCCCTCTAGATTGCCCTCCAGTGGAGAAAACATGAAGAAGTGCCCTCTAGATTGCCCTCCAGTGGAGAAAACATGATGAAGTGCCCTCTAGGGTGTTCTTTGAGTGGAGAAAACATGATGAAGTGCCCTCTAGAGTGCCTCCAGTGGAGAAAACATGATGAAGTGCCCTCTAGGGTGTTCTTTGAATGGAGAAAACATGATGAAGTGCCCTCTAGGGTGTTCTTTGAATGGAGAAAACATGATGAAGTGCCCTCCAGAGTGCCCTCCAATGGAGAAAACACGATGAAGTGCCCTCTACATTGCCCTCCAGTGGAGAAAACATGATGAAGTGCCCTCTAGAGTGCCCTCCAGTGGAGAAAACATGATGAAGTGCCCTCTAGAGTGCCCTCCAGTGGAGAAAGTATGATGAAGTTCCCTCTAGAGTGCCCTCCAGTGGAGAAAACATGATGAAGTGCCCTCTAGGGTGTTTTTCCAGTGGAAAAAACATGATGTAGTGCCCTCTAGAGTGTTCTTCCAGTGGAGAAAACATGATGAAATCTTTCTATTTCATGTCATTTTCGAACTGTCTGACCCTCAGCGTTCCCTGACCACTCGTCTTACAACCGGCTGCACATAGAGACCAATGTTTATGTGTCCAGCTCCGAGGACTAAAGGCTCGTTGTGATTAAAATGCGCTTGTAGCGTTAGAGCCCTCGTTGGTGTTTAAACTATGTGTCTCTTATGAGTTGTTAATCCAGGAAGTTTGAAATCTGTGAATATCTTTCACACTTTACCGGACTATCCAAGTTAACAAAAAGCTTCTGCTGACACTGTTCAGATGCTTTGTTGGGCTGATATCCAGAGAGACTAAGAGTCATAATGAGGTTTGAGATATCTGTAGTTGTTATTTAGGATAGTCAGAACTGAATTACAGATATCTCTAACTGTCGTTTTGACTAGTCACAATGACGTTATAGATATCCGGAATAAGAATTCTGACTAGTCACAATGTTATTACGACGAGTCAAAATGCAATTGTGGATATCTCTAATGTTAATTCCGGATAGTCAAGCTTAGCTATTAAATGTTAAAACGGCTTGTCATATGAAAATGGGGAGATTGCTGAATTTATATCAAACACTTTATTGTTATATAGATCAGCAGCTGTGTTGACCTCCACCTCTCAATCTTAATGCCATTTTATAGATGGAAGGAAGGAAGCTTTGAGAAGATGAAACAGACTGAGATAGATAGTCACTATAATAAATACTAGTACATGTGTAGGTCCGACCATGTGAATGTGTTCCCGGGTCTCCTCCTCCTCCTCCTCCTCTGTCTGTCTGTCTGCCTGCTGTATTGTTGAAGTGAATGTAAAAGCTGTTTACTGCCTTGTTAAAGTGTTTGATCCCTGCTCTAAAATAAGTCACTCCTGTTGACATGCAGGAAGGATGCTCCCCCCATTGACACAGGAACGTAAGGTCTGCTGGTTTCACCCCCACATAATTATTCAGAGTGCAAACGTGCAGTTTATGACTGATAACGTGTTGTAGTTTGGATTATTAGTGGTGAAAATAGCACCACTATTTCATGGATAATTCAAAAACGTCACCCGGCTGTAAATAAAAGCTGGCAAGCCACCTGCATGGCTAGTAAAATAGTATATATTATTGGACCGTGTGCCATGTCCGACTCAGTCCTCAGATTACATTGTTTTATAACACCTATGATAGTGCTGCATCTTGCGAATATACTTCAATATTGCACAAACAGAGAGACAAACCCTCTGGGGGTTGTTGAGCACCACTGGGAACCTGGAAACTTACATTCCAGTCAGTGCTTCACAACATTTTATGCAGCGGTGGAAGGAAGTATTCAGATCCTTTTGCTTAAATAAAAGTAGCAGTGCCTTTAAAACTGAAGTATAGGCAGATTGGAGCAAATATGATTTAAAAAAAAAGTTATAAAGCGGTTGCTATATCCTGACAGTAGCGCATGAGACAGGTAATCTGAAAATAATCATGTGTCTCTGGTGTCCTCCGGTGCTCCTAATGGCATCTGCAGGATTTCACAGACCGGAGGAAAACAACCAATCAGAGCTGAGCTGAAGTCTGGCATCTCTGAGCAGCTGTCAATCACTCGTGAACTCTGATCAAGCGGTCAAACTAGGCAGCGCTGATCAAATATGAATCAATATTCTGTTACTATAATGCCTATTCACCTCAAATGTTTTCAGAAACATCTTGTAGTGTTTGTCAGGGAGAGTTGGAGCAGGTGGACCCAAAAATGCAGGAGATCACAACAGGATCAGACAACAGGAACTTGAGCTGATTGTCAGGGGAAAAAACACTGGGAACTAGAAAGGAGCTGATTGGTTGGGAAGAACTAATGAGGCTGATTCAGAGGAGGTGTGTAGATGGGCAAAGGAGGGAAAGCCAGTACAGGAACACGGGAGGAAAAACAGAGTACAGAAAACCCAAAACACAGAAAAAACAACTCAGTCCTGTCTACAAAAAGTCTGAAGGCATCTGGATACGGTGCCATATACCGTGACAAGTGTACTGTTTAGCTGTAAAATGAGAAAGTTTGTGACCCGGCAGCCATGTTGAGATCAGTTGAGGAACTACTAAGCACCACCCACCAGCCAGAGCACAGCCAATAGGAACTCTCTCTCTCTGAAATGACCTGTGATTGGTCAACGTCTTCCGTCACGGTTTCGATTTTTCTAAAGCCTGAAAACAGAGCCAGGAGGAGGTGTAGAAGTCTCTCTCAGAACACTTGAATTACAATATGCTGAAAGGTTATTGTAATTTTTGCACAATGATGCAAAAAAAAATTCTGCCTAGTGAAGCTTTAAACCTGCACTAGGAAGTTTTCTTTTCATTTTATTCCAAAATAACCTTTCAGCATATTGTAATTCAAGTTTTCTGAGAGAAAACTAGACTAGACTTGACTTTCTAATAATAGAGGAAACCAAGAAAAGTCATGGAAGGTGTTATATTTTAGGTTGGGTTACATCCTGTTCACACATTGCCTTAAAAAAAAAACTATTAAAAAACGTTTTAAATACGTGTAAAAAACTTACACACAGTCCTAAAATCCTACTTCCCATGTTTTAATACCAAATCAAGGCCGTATTTTTAGATGAATTAACTCAATGCCTTTTAAGACTTTTGAAGGCTCCGTGGGAACACTGGTATGTGCTTCCTTTTGAACCAAGCTCAGTCACAAAAATGACAATTTTTGCCAAAATGTTCTCTTTAAACAGCATCTCTCCTACCACCTAATGCCTCCACCTGACCTCCGTCTCCTGTCAGGTCAGGATTCCTAAATATCACCACAGACTGGACTCATTTCCTTCGTTAACAAAGCTGGTTAAATACTTTTACACTTCCCAAAGATGCATCACTCTGAGCATTTTATGGCCAGTTACGGGTGAATTTCTACTTTGAGACACTTGATGACTACCGGCTCGGTGTTTGCTGCGTGCCGAGAGATAAACCCACCTCCGCTTTGACGAGAGATGGAGGAAGTGCATGTAAAAGAAAGGATGTCAGAGAAGAAGACAGTAGAGCTGAGAGTGTAGTAACAGTAACCTCTCTGGGGAAAACAAACACATTTCTGTGTGCGTGTGTGTGTGTGTTGGCGGGGTGGCGGCTGTCCAGTGATAATAGAGCTTTCCAAATGTCTCTCGCCTCATTACATCTGCGGCGACAGGGATCCTCGCATTCAAACGCTGACCCAGGCCAAAGTTCACTTGCTGTTTCCCAGTTAGCGTGTGTGTGGTGGGACACAGCGAGGCTCCGAGGGTGAGATACAAGATGACAGAAAACCTTCGCAGAACAAAGTGATGCTTCTGTCTTTGTGTGAGTGTGTGAGAGGGAGAGGAAGAGGAGGGGTAGAGCAGCCGTGTCTAGATTGCGACTGCTGGTTCAGTTAAAGATGACGCACAGTCTCTCTGTTTCCACTCAGTGGCTTTAAAGAGTCATTTCAGCCACATAAAAAAAAAAACATTTTCTCAGTTACCCCAAACCTGTACAACAGATCAGCCCCTGGTTGTATAGCTCATATATGGTGAGAGCAAATGAGGAACCAGAGCTGCATGGAAGAGCCTCCAATCTCCCAAAAATTGAGTAAATCCTTACTGTCATGAATGTCATGAAAAAAACAACAAAAAAAAAAAACAGATGAATGAAAAGCAGTCCAGGGCCGAAGCCATGTGCAAGTGTGCAAGTCTGTGTGTGAGGGAGATTGTGGGGACGGGGGGTTAGTTGGGTAAGTAGAGGGACAGGGATGGTTGGGAGTTGAGGAGCAGGACAGCCTTGGGGACAAATGTTGCCCTTCTCCTCTGTGTCCTGCAGCCTGGGCAGCAAAGCCGGCGTCCTGAGGGGAGCCACTCAAATGCAGGGAACAGGACGTGTGAGGGGTCCTGTAAGATCCTGCCGGCTGACCTTAACATCTGCTGCTCGCATAGGGTGGAGAGAGCTCTAACAGGAAGTCCAATAATTTTGGAACAGACTTTGACTGTGCTCTGCAGGCGGTTTCTATTCTGAAGGCTAATGGAGTAGAACCAGCAGGTGATGGAGAAAGTCATGATGCTCTCAATGAAAGAGTAGTAGAAGGTTGTGATGATTTCCTTGCCACCTCAAAAGAGTTGAGCTTCCTCAGAAGATATTGTCGCTGCTGGCATTTCCTGAGGATCTCCTCTGTGTTGGAGGAAAATTTCAGCAGGTTGTCAAAGATTGTGCCCAGGTACTTATTCATGTCATGCTTTATAATGATGCATGGCTTAGTTTGGGGAACTTTTGTATTTCTAACTGTGGCAGCTACACAGTGGTCGCGAAAGTCATTTGCAAAGACAGAAGCAGCTGTGTATTTATGAGGGACATTAGTTCGGATTAGATTGATTTTTCAGGACATTTCAGATTAGGTCTCGTGAGACGATCAACAATCTGAAAGAGATTTAGTGAATCGCAATGACCTTTAAAATCAGCCAGTCCTATAAACATTATAAAAGTCAATGCCAACATCCTTATCCAGAACAGACTTGCTAAGACAAGTTTTAGATATAACAGCAACATTAGCATTAGTTGAACGTGCCCAAATACGAATCATATAAATTTTAGCACATTGAAATGGATGAAACCAAGACCAGTCCTTAATTTGAAACCAGCAGGAGTGTTAAAACTGATAGCTGGGCTGCACATTCACATTGAAATCAGCAACAACAGAAGAATTAAACACCTCTGCTTAAGTGGTTTAGTGGGATATTCTGTCTTATTATTAATTTACTATACAAAGTCATTCCGTGTGGTCCAGTCACTTCTTTCTTTCTTGCTGTCCTCGAGCTGAGAGGCACCTGATAGCTATACAAAGTGCTTACATTTTCATTACTGACCATATGTCATCATTTTAGTGTCTTCATTTTTGCAGCAACAATATTATGGCCAATGAGGCACCATTTAATATTTACAATTTTCAAAATGAATGAAATGTTATCTTGTGTTTCTTTTCCCGGTTATACCGAAAACGCAGCCAACCGAACCGTGACCCCCAAACTGATGTATGCACCGAACTATGGATTTTTATACCGTTACACCCCTAATGTTATAGAAATGACGGCCAAAACTACAAAAAATAAGACCTAAGTAGTAATTAACTGGAATTATACTTTAATACCTGCTGCACATTTAATTAAAACCTTGAATTTCACCTTCAGGGCTCTATGTATATACCCATACCCATATCATCATCATCATCGCTGTCTGGACAGTAGTTCCTCAGATACATGTTGGACAGACAAACAGACTGATAAGTGTTAACTCATCTACTGTCCACTGAGCTGTACCAGACCAAACACAGTGTGCTTAGAGAACACGCAGACGTTACTGTTGAATAAACTTTTATTACAGCACACAAAATAAAAACAACAAATTTAGGAAAACAGCATCTCAGTCAGGGCGTCTCACTGAGAACAATGACAAAAAGGTAAAGCAAGGATTCCTTTGGATATCAAAATGTACCCTCTCTCCACGTCTGTGGAATCTTTTTTTATTCCAATTGAAATAATCATTGGCATACAAGCAGTGTTATGTAAATCTTTAAAAATCCCGATTTGTGCCATTATACCAGGAAACAAAAAGACCTCAGACTGATTCATTTTGTACTCGTTCACATCCACACACAGTTTCTTTTGTCTCACATGAGATTATGTGAAACATTAGTTTCATTTCATATTATATTAATGACAATCCATTAAATTGTCAAACATTTACCTCAACTGCAGAGAGCCAGGCCTTTATCATACCATATTTTACAACCCTGTTACATTTATATACAACTAATTTGCAACAGCAAACAAGTTTTGAAGGAAATGTAATGCTGCCCGGATTTCATTTTCTATTAACATAATGAGGAAATTATTATGTTTATTAACATATCTGGCTAGTGGCAAAATGTTGCTACTGAATGCATCAGTAAAATGTTCATTCACAATATATAAATATATATAAAAATTGAATTTAGAAGGGTCCTTTATTTTGGCTAACATCTATGAGCAGTTAGTTGAACTCTTTAGGAGCATAATTTAAATATTGAAATGTTACAGAAGGTGTCTGCTCTGAAGGTGAACATCATTTGTTATATCTTAACCATGCAAATGAGTGGAGAGAAGGTACCAACAAAAATCACTGAGCTCCTCACACTGTACTCAACTGTGTTCACCAAGTAAGCAACAAATGCAAATTCAAACGCTTATCATTATTAATTACATATTTACTTTCGGTGTTTGATGGAGGTGCATATCACAGTGTCAACCTCCGATTCGGTTTGTAGCAGACAAACTGCTGCAATATTTTCTTTACAAAATATGCAGTATATACATTGGCATTTACAAGCAACTTTTTTTTTCTTTTTTTTTTAAAAAAAAGGCAAAAAATTAATCTAAAAAGGAAAAAAAAAAAAAAGTTCAATCAGTTTCAGTGCAAAAATGCCTGCTGAAAGTGGAGCACAGACCCAAAACATAAACAGAATAGAAACAGTCTCATTATAAAATGTTTTTGTTGTCATCAGGGGTCATGTGCGGGTTTTTAGAAGAGCATCAACCTGCCTGCAAGGCTGTAAAGCCACCAATTCATTATTGCTGTGCTTTGTGGATATATATATGTGGGTTACGAGATTCTAAAGCTTCATTTCACCCTGAGGAACAAAAAGACAGAATTTAAGAATGCAAGTTATTGAACTGTTAAATATATATGTATATATATAATCACCGATAACATCATTTCCCGTGTGGGCCTTGTTTTCTTGTAAGCATGAATCAAGTAGTTTGAGTGGGTTGTAAGACAAAGTGGAGAAGTGTCCTTAACCCGACAACTGACAGGATTTACAGAGGGAGGAAGAGGGCATGCACTGATGTCACCTTTTGACATGATGTCACCTAACCACTCTCACCACCACCACTGGCCAAACACTGCTGTGGCTGCTATGGATGAGTACAGCTGTGATACTGGGAGGACTCTTGCACAAGCAAAGGTCATCAGATTCAACAACGACGTGTATGACGTGCCAGTTGATCTGTGGAAGTTTAGACCCCATTTCCACCTGGTATTAACATGTGATCTCTATCTGGATAATGACATGGAACTGTGCATTTACACGCACTATTAAGAGATGTTCTCAGCTAGATTCTTCCACACTGTGAGCGGTTCTTAATATACAAATTACGTAGGTGGAATATGTAGGCGGACACAACCATGGCGCGTTCCCAGAACAAATAAAAACGATGTGGGAGACTCTTGAGGAACCGTTATGACATATAGGGTTAGGGTCATATGACAAATGGGAGTAGGCTACCAGCTGGAAGCCTTCCTAAAGCGCAAATTATATTTTTATAGCCACATGGCGTGGCCGCGAGTGTCCGCGTCACGTAAAGTTTGTCACCTATCCTTGTCCGAGCAGCCCATAATTCATGCTTGAGTCGATTGTAAGTGTCCGCCTATGCGAGAAGGGTCTAGCTGTAGAGCTCCAGGCTCGAGACCAATTCTTCCGTCTGACAGTTTCCAGTCCCGAGCTCGGAGAAGGAAGTGACGTCTGAAATTGTGTACGCCAGAGACGAATCCATCAGGATATACGATAGCATGCGTTCATTAGTTTGAATGAGCCACACAACCTCCACCAAGGTAAACAATACAACCTTAAGATTTCGATATAAGTGTAACTTATAACCTTAGGTGACGTAAAGCAGCAAAAAACTTGTACTAACCTTGTGAGTTTGCTTACGTTAGCTTGTTATGCTAATGTCGTTGGCAAACATAAGGTTAGTACAAGTTATTTTCTGCTTAACATTACGTTATAAGTTACTGTTATATCGCAATATTAACATTGTATTGTTTACCTTGGTGTTATTGGTGGAGGTTGTGTGGCATGGTCATACAATGTATTAAATATACGCTCAGTAGGCTAATTTATGTATTAACAATAAGCACGATAAAACAATACACTGCACAATATAATATAGTGGCATGTAAACGTAACTTGTGGACATGAACAAATGACAAAAGTGATGTTGCGAGGGAAAGAAAAAAAAGAGTATAATTTGCTAGTCTAAACCGTCTGATTTCTCAAAAACCGTACAGATGTAATCTACACCTGGCTGAGATCTGACCACAATTACATCACGTGATCCAATCACATTTTGATTGCTTCGTGTTCCCGTCACTTTTACACCAAAACATATCCAGATGCCGATTGCATGTTAATACCAGATGTTCCTTGAACCGTGGAAAATGTCTCATACGGTGACATCACATGCAAACCCTCCGTTAAGGATTCATGCAGCGGTCACTACGACACTCCAAAACCCAAATCCTCATCATCAGCTCCTTGGAGCCTTTGCTGACCAAAAACCTAGATGAGTCCACCTGTACAATCGAATACAATCCAGTACAACAAAACCTGCAATGACCAGGCCTATGTCTGCATGAATGTGTGTGTTGCTGTAACAGATTGCATTATCTGGTAAAGTTATGTTCTGTCACTGTGAGGCTCTGTCTCAGGGGGGTTGGCTTAAATGTTCAATGTCAGACAGAAAAAGAAGACCAACAGCAAGCAAAGCCACCAAGGAGTTCAACAAAAACTTCACTTTTTTTTTCATGAACATCAGTCTATCAAGACGTCATCATCCATTCATCTATTCCATCCATCCATCCCATGAGCTCAGCATCACGTTGTTTCTGCACACACGCAATACGCAGTAACAACAGTTGAAGTATTGGGACAATGAGTTGAACTTGGTCTTGGTCATCTGTCTTACTTTCTGGGCTTGATTGAGCCCATTGTTGACAGGAGGTGGATGTCGATATCCGTACAACTAGAACTAGAAATAGCCTCGTATGTGAGTGCTTCCCGGGACGATAAGTTAAATCGGTTAATACGAGGGAACGTGTTTATAGCACCTACCTGTGTCTAATGACTGTAAACCGTAACACACGTATTCAGTGGAGCAGTTTATGCTCTGACACAGCGGGTTTATATACAGTTGCATACTCAACAGCTGTATCAGTTTCCTTAAAGGTCAGCTCTGTAAGGACCGTCTGGGATTGATCAATGGTGTCAAAATTAAAAGAAGTTGGAGGCTTTGGTTAGTTCACCAAAGTCACACAATAACATTAAAAAAACTAACTGATGGAGGCAGCGGTAGACCACCAATTCCTGTTTTCTGTGTGGTAAAATTACTTATTATTATTTCACCAATATCTTGATCTCTGTAGATTAACAATTATTTTGTTATTCTTCAGATTGAAATGCAAGAAAATGCAATCCATCGTCATCCAAGTGTTCACCATGTTGAATGTATAACATGGGTTTCTGATAGGACAAAAAGGAAATGCTTCATCCCCTTCGCTTGCGGCGCAGAAAGTGGTGACCTTTGACCTCATTGTCCCAGTACTTGTTGAGTGTCACACTTCCTCTGCTGTACCGGTCTCCCTCTGCAGCTACAATCATCACACTCTCACTAATGTACGAAACATAATTTAGTTTGTCTTATCATAGCCGTTAAAAATACTTTACAAACATTTTACTGTTTTCATTCCTGTGAAGAGTCCAGTAAACTGTTTAGTGTGTGTGTGTGTGTGTGTGTGTTATTTACATTGAGTCAGGTATAACAGTAAGGAGAGGATATGACTTTGTGTGTTCCCTGCATGCCTTGTACAGTGTGTGTATTGCTGTGCCTTTATGTGATGTGTGTGTGTGTGTAAGCTGTCTATCTGTCCCTTTTGTGTGTCTATGTATGTGTATGTGTGTGTGTGTGTGTGTGTGTAAATTCCCTGTGTGGTTTTTCTGTATGTCACTGTCATATTGTGTCTTATCACTACATTACATGTGCGAACATCTCCTTCCTCTGCGAGTGTCTTGGCAGTTCAGTGTGTGCATGTGACTGCATGCATGTTTCATTCTTCACATCTCTTTGTGTGTGTGTGTGTGTGTGTGTGTGTGTGTGGTGTGTGTGTGTGTGTGTGTTTAGGAGGACATGCCGTTGACCAGGCTCCTCAGCTGTTTGACCACAGTCTCTATCAGTTTCTGTTTGTCTCTGTCGTTCTTCCTGAACTGAGAGAAGATGTTGTTCTTCTTACTGGTGTCCTTCATCCTGGACAGAGAGAAAGAGAGAGAGAGAGACAGAGAGAGAGATGATTGATTTGTCACTTACTGTTTTTCCATCAGTTTTTGAGCTCTGTGACAAAAGCTTTGCAGCTCATGCAGCATCAATCCATGAGACCACTCGACAAGTTTTCAACACGTTTTGCAGTTTAACCAAATCATGTGCACACAGCTAGTAGTGCGGGGCATTTTATACTGTAGAGGAGGTAGAACCATGTTTAGATTAATAGAACAGTCATGGAGAAGACCTAAGAAAAGCAGAGAGGAAGCTGAACCTACCCCCTGTAGACTCTGAGCAGCAGCAGCAGAAAAACAGCAGAGAGAAAATTCAGAGGAACAGAAGAGCAAACATGAAACCAAAACACAAGGAGGAGGAGGGTTGTCATAAGTTGCATGCAAAAAATATTGTAATTAAGAGCTAGTAATGTCACTTTGGATTTAAAATGTGAGGGTGCAGGTCGTATCCACGTGGAATCTCTGCCTTTTTCTACTTTCTCGTTTCAGCTCGCTGCGGCGTGTTTTGTGAGACGGATACGGAACCGATATGACGTCATGTTACAACAATAAGACTACAACAATAAAAGCAGTAACTTCCTTCTACCTCTGTATAGACTCAAATGAAGCAAATATATCGATTCTGGTATTAAAAAAATCTATTTCAAAATCGTAAAAAAAAGAAATCGCGATACATAGGTGAGTCGACCAGTGTGTACTGTACATATCAGATGCACTCACTTCTCCAGTAGAGCCAGAGCAGTGGCTGGGTTCACTCTCAGGTATTTGGAGGTCGGTTGGCCATAGTCTGCCAGGTAGGTCGACCAGTCCCACACCATGAACAGATCCAGGAGCTGTAAAACACACAGATAATATACAACACTCAGACATACAGCAGATCCTCACATCAGAGAACCCCAGAGAGGAACAGAGGAAGGCCGGTAGCGGGTGAGAGTTTGATGGACGAAGGTTATGAAGAGACAGGTGTGATAATTTCAAATACACTTCCTACAGTATATGTGATGTGGCATAATGACTACAGTGCTTGAGCCAGCGTTGTTTGGGGGGATGATCCAAAACTCCATCCAAGAGAGATAATAAACAATATTGTGAAAACTGTACACCCAGTGAGTTCTACAAAATTGAGAATATATAAGAATTTATATTAGGATTCAAACTACAGTTCAGAAGTTATGAATCAATTGTTAGCGAGTTATCTTGTGAGAGGTGACTTGTTGCCAGAAGACGACGGTGGAAACGTGAGTCAGAAGTTGGAGTACAGAAAGCGTAGCTTAGTGTTATCTAAAAGATTTTCCATGTCATGGCTGAATATTGAGATGATTTCAACAATGTGGATGCAACACGAACTGCAAATTTCACCTCGTTTTACTCGCACGAGTTGGGCAACCGGTATCATTTGTGTTCTTTCGCGCTAGACACACCGAAGTAGGAGAAGGAGCTTGTCTCCATAGGAACCAACAATTTCTCTTTCCTCCATTTCCTCCATCAACCATGGAAGAAATAACCACTGTTGCTGCTTTAGTACATGTTGTGGAAGTCCCAGATATGTCAGAAAAAACAAACGCCGTCGTGTCTGGGTTCATAACATCACCCGGCGGCGAGCTGTACTGACTGTATCTAGCAAGCCACATGTCGCTACTGTGGTATGAACCCAAAATAAACAGATTGTGCTGTGATTTAATTGCAATAAACGGATCAAAATGATGCCGAAATAACTACATAATGATGCTGATTTGTAAAAAGTCTGAATTCATGTTTTGTCAGGTCTGTCCACAAGACGACAAGCAAACCACTTTTAAAATGCTTGTTTTCTGAATGGAGTTTGGATGGATCAGTGCCAGTGCTATGCAGCTGTACCATCAACACTCAACATAACGTCATCTAGGCATAAATATGGCAGCAATGTTGTTGTTTCTACCATAGACAGCCTGTGGTTTATACACATACATACACACACACACACAACTCACGCGAATAGGCAAATTTCACGTATTCGTGGCATTCGTGCCATTAATGCCGCACGGCGCAAATTTGCATCTATTCGCCTCTTTGCATTGACTTTGTATGAATGGTGAATAGCTTGCTTCGCTCTTGGTGTGAATGCTCCGTTAGATTGAGAACAGAATCAGGATATAAGAGGACAGAAGTCACCCTCACCATCTCCCCGTAAGGTTACAGTAATCGTGCAGTAGATACCCCGTGCTTGTAGTTATTACAGAAACCTGCCAACATGTGTCTTTAGGAGCAAAACCAAGCAGAGTGAGAGCTGTGTTAAAGCCGGGTCAGATAATGTGATGATGGTAAACACTTGTGTATCCTGGGGTCACTGAGACGTAGAGAAAAGA